>JAOTQR010101257.1:59201-70532 GCA_025774065.1 Solanum ossicruentum | reverse complement strand
CCCCAACCACTTGGAAGGAGTTCAAAGAGGCCTTTCTTGACCATTACTTGCCATTAGAGATCCGAGAGGCCTGTGCAGATCAGTTTTTGAATCTCCATCAGGGGAATATGAGCATGAGGGAGTATAGCCTCCAATTTAATTCCCTGTCTAGGCATGCTCCTAATGTAGTTGCTACTATGGCAGATAGAGTTCTTCAATATGTGGGTATATTGGATACGTATCTAGTTAGAGACTGTACCATTGCTTCATTGAATAAGGACATGGACATAGCAAGGATGCAAGCTTTCACACAGAAGTTGGAGGATCAGAGGCAGAGAAGAAGGACACAAGAGTTAGAAAAGGGAAAGCTCAAAAAGGCCAGATCTACAGGGCAGTTTACACCATCCCAATGTGAGCTTAGGCCTCGGTTTTCTAATAGATTACCTAGGCCAACACCCTCCTATTTTGCAGCCAGTGCTCCACCACAACTTCAAGGGTCTAGAAGTAATCAGTTTTGTCAATAAGGTAAGACACAAGGTACATGGTCAACAGGATATTCAGCAGGACAACAAATGACACCTAGGAAGGCTTGTAAACAATGTGGAAGAAGTCATCCGAGTATATGTTGTGTAGGGACAGATGTGTGTTATTAGTGTGGTGTGCCAGGGCATATGATAAAAGAATGCCCGAGGAGGCGTATGAGTGATATAGCACAATCCACTGGTTCAGTTATTATATCATCAACGTCAATTCCTCCATTAGGTAGGGGACAACAAGCACCTAGGGGTCGTGGTAGAGGTGCTAGAGGAGCAGCTAGCTCTAGCTGAGTCTAGAATTGCACCTAAGCTCTAGGGAGTCGACAAAATTTGGAAGCTTCACCTTATGTGGTCACAGGTACATTGTCCATCTTTTCACATAATGTACATGCATTAATTGACCATGGTTCTACATTGTCATACATTACCCCACTAGTTGTTGTGAAGCTTAAGAGAACACCCAAATTATTGAATAAACCATTTGAAGTGTCTACACCAACTAATGAATTTATTATGGCTAGAAGTGTTTATTATGACTGTGTAGTAACTGTTTGTGACTGTGACACATTGGCTGACCTTATTTAGCTAGAGATGGTGGAATTTTATGTTATAATGGGTATGGATTGGTTAGCTTCTTGCTATGCCACCATGGATTGCTGAAACTAAGACAATGTACTTCCACTTACCAAATGAGACAGTTCTTGAATGGAGAGGCAATGTTGGGGCACCAAAGGGGAAGTTTATATCTTATTTTAAGGCTAGAAAAATGGTAGCTAAGGAGTATATATGTCATTTAGTTAGAGTAAGGGATATGGAGGTAGAATCGCCAACTCTTCAATCCGTTCCAGATGTAAATGAATTTGTTGATATGTTCCTTGAAGAACTTCCAAGCTTACCTCCAGAAAGAGAGGTAGATTTTGGTATTGACTTACTTCCAGGCATACAACATATTTTTATTCCTCCATATAGAATGGTCCTAACAGAATTGCGTGAACTAAAAGAGCAGCTAAAAGACCTATTGGAGAAGGGTTTTATAAGACCTAGTATGTTCCCCTGGGGTGCACTAGTGTTATTTGTACGCAAAAAGAATAGCACCTTGAGAATGTGTATCGACTATCGACAATTGAATAGGGTGAAAATTAAGAATAAACACCCCTCTCCAGGATTAATGACTTATTTGATCAGTTACATGGTGCCAAATGCTTTTTAAAGATTGATTTAAGATCGGGTTATCACCAAGTGAGGTTGAAGGAGGAAGATGTACCTAAGACTGCTTTTAGAACATGCTATGATCACTTTGAATTTCTTGTTATGTTATTTGGGCTAACAAATGCACTAGCAATTTTTATGGATTTGATAAATAGGGTATTCAAGCCATTCGTGGATGTGTTTGTGATAGTATTTATAGATGACATTTTGGTATACTCAAGATCAGAAGAGGACCACGCAAATCACTTACGACAAGTGTTATAGGTTCTTCATGGTCGATAGTTGTATGCCATGTTTTCTAAATGTGAAATTTGGCTAAAATCAGTGGCATTCTTGGGTCATATTATATCTGAGGAAAGAATAAGGGTTTATCCACAAAAGATAGAGGTTGTGAAAGATTGGCCAAGACGAACGACACCCACAGAAGTTCGAAGCTTCATAGGTTTGGCAGGTTATTACAGGAGGTTTGTTGAAGGTTTTTCTTGTATTTCTGCACCTCTAACAAAGTTGACACATAAGGAAACCAAGTTCCAATGGAATGATGCATGTGAAAGGAGCTTCCAGGAACTAAAAAATAAGCTAACTTCTACAACTATGTTATTATGATGCTTTAGGAGTTGGCATAGGGTGTGTACTGACACAACATGGTAGGGTAATTGCTTATGCATCTATACAACTATGACCACATGAGAAAAATTACCCAACTCATGATCTTGAGCTAGCAACAGTTGTATTTTCTTTGAAAATATGGCGCCAATATTTGTATAGGGCTCACGTTGACATATATACTAATCATAAGAGCTTGCAATACATTTTTAAGCAGAAAGATCTAAATTTGAGACAATGGAGATGGCTAGAGCTAATTAAGGATTATGATGTTGATATTCTATACCACCAGGGGGAGGAAAATATGGCAACCGATGCTTTAAGTCATAAGGTAATCATGAATATTGGTGAACATGCCATGGTAAGTCAAGGCATATCTAAGGATCTACGACAACTAGCTAGTTTGGGAGTTCGCCTTCTTGAAACTCCAAAGGAAGGGGTTATTGTACATAATGTAGCAGCGCCTTCATTAGTAACGGAGATGAAAGTGCAACAATTTGAGGAAACCATCTTTTACGATGACTTAAGGAAAAGTTGAATAAGGGTATGATGAAGGGCTTTGAGGTTACACAAAATGGAGTACTTTACTGCTAAAGAAAATTATATGTTCCTAATATTAATGGATTAAGAAAGAGGATAATGGAAGAAACCCCCCATATCTCGATATTCCATCCATCGAAGATCGACTAAGATGTACCATGACCTGAAGGGAATGTTTTGGTAGGGAGGCATGAAAAAGGACCTTGCAGAATTTGTGGTGCAATGTCCAAATTGCCAACAAGTGAATGTAGAACACTAAAAGCTAGGAGGTTGTATGTAGTGTATAGAGCTTCCAATATTGAAGTAGGATATGATCAATATGGACTTTTTTACTGGTGTGCCTCGCTCATTTCAGAAGTTTGACTCCATATATGTAATAGTTGATAGACTCATAAAGTCAGAACACTTCTTACCTGTTAGGAGTGGTTATACAGCTGAAGAGTATGCCAAGCTATACCTCAAAGAGATAGTCATGCTACATGGAGTCCCAGTCTCCATTATATCTGACCAAGGAATTCAATTAACTGTGAGGTTTTGGAAGTCCTTCCAAAGGAGTTTAGGAGCACAAGTAAATTTGAGTACAACATTCCACCCTCAAATAGATGGCCAAGCACAACGCACCATTCAGACACTTGATAATATGTTGTGAGCTTGTGCATTGGACTTTAAAGGTAGTTGGGTGGACCATTTTCCACTTATTGAATTTGCCTATAAAAATAGCTGCCACTCTAGTATAAAGATGACACCTTATGAAGCTTTTAATGGAAGGAATTATACATCGCCAATTGGATGGTTTGAAGTGGGAGAAAACACCTTGCTTAGGCCAGATTTAGTACAACAAGCCATGGAAAAAGTTAAGGTAATACATTAACGACTAGAAACAGCCCAAAGTCGTCACACATAATATGTGGATGCAAGAAGGAGAGGATTGGAATTCTGAGTAAGGGATTGGGTATTTTTTAAATGTTTCTCCACTGAAAGAGGTTATGAGGTTTGGTAAGAAAGGAAATTGAGACCATGTTACATAGGTCCATATCGGATTATTATGAAGTTCGAGCAGGTTGCATATGAACTAGAGCTACCCCAAGAGCTTTCAATGGTTCATCCAGTTTTTCGTGTCTCAATGCTTCAAAAATGCATAGGTGACCCATCCCGTATCACTCCTATTGAGAATGTGTAGGTTATAGAAAATCTCACGTATGAAGAGGTACCTTATGCTATTCTGGATCATCAAGTTAAGAAGCTAAGGAATAAAGAAATATCTTCAGTGAAGGTACTTTGGAGAAACCAACAAGCAGAAGAAATAATATGGGAGGCAGAAGATGCGATGAAATCAAAATATCCTTACTTATTTGAAGCTAAAGAGGAAGTCTAATATGTATAATTTGGGCACCAATAGGTACGTGTGAATACTTAGTGTATTGTCAAAATTTTGTTTAGATAAATGTTTTAACTTTGTTTAGCCATCCAATTGTGCTAACATTCGAGGAAGAATTTTCCTTGGGGAGAGGATGTAACACCACACATTTTACATTTACTAATGCTGGTTTGGTCAAATTAGGGCCAATTCTTAAAAGTGCTTGAATCTCGTGTTAATGGGCGATATGTGCGTCTAACTCTTAAGAGGGTTGAGTGCATACATGTTTTGTGCTAAGTTGAGGAGATCACAGTCCTAAATAAAGAAAAAGAATTGAGGTTCTTGTAAGACTTAATAAGCTAGTAGGTGAGTCACCTACTTGCTTAGCATAAATTTGCTAGCTAAACAAAGCCAAGGCCCGATGTCGAATTTGTCCAAGTTCGATTATAAATAAAATTTATTTTAAGGGGGTAAATTTAGCCCATGTTTAAGCATCATAATTGGACCTTATTTTCATTCCAATAAGAATGTAAAAAGATCCTAAGTGTAACACAACCCACTTGACAGTTTGGGCCTAAAGCTAATTAAGAAGAAAGCTAGAAAATGGGCAGCCAAGGTCCATCAAATTTGAGACCTATTTAGGCCCAATTATGAGGGACAAGCTACTGCATAACAAGTGTATTAACAGGTCTTCATGTTTGGGAAAAATATCAAGAGAAAGTCATTCAAAAAAGTCTTTCAAAATGGCTCAAAAGCAGCCCTCTACTGATTTCCAATTGAAACATTTTTTCATATTTTCAAAAGACTCTTATCTTCTCTTTATTTCACTTTACGAAGCAGCTATTGCAACCTTCTAAGGTTCTTGAAGGAAATCATAACCTTGAAGGTAAAGGCAAGTGATTATGGTTGAGTGTTTAATAAGGTTTCTTCATGAAAAACAAGAGACAATGTTGATTATACATACGCTTGAAATTCTGTACAGTATGTATGTTAAGGATTATTGTACACTTTTCTTGTTAAATAAGAGGCTTTTCTCTTCTCGGTTGGCTTTCTTGTAAAGTAATACTTATGTATTTAACAAACTTTGGTCTTATAGTAATTTAACCAGGCTTGTTCACTACTTTTATAGTCCACAAAAGTGAGCCCTTATATGATGTCGCAATTGTGTTCTTAGTATGAACTTGTGGGTTTTTGGATGGAAGGCTATAGCATCACGTTCATAATGATTGATTTGTTACAGTTCTAAGATTGTTTCAAGGCTGGTTTTATGTATAGATTTTTCAGGAACAGTTTGGTTGAAGTTGGTGAAGGTTTGGAATCGTCAACGTCGTAATGTAGCAAAGGGACGTAACATTATGCCACGTATTTGTATGTTGTGTAGAATTGTTATTTGTGATGATTTGTGGGCTGTTGTAAGACTATTAAGAGTCTGAACTAAGATGTATATGGCATATATATAAGAATGGTTGTTAAAAAATATGATTATAAGTGAAAAGGTTGAAGAAATCCCTTTGTGTCACTAATTAAAAGCTTGCTGCCCGGATATTACTTTTTATGGTATTGGGCTGCCAAGAAGTGTTGTTTTGCTGCTAATACTAGTCATATTTCCTAATATATAGTAGATAAATATTTGAGGGAAAGATCAGCCACTCCAAAGTAGTAACGAGGTCATACAACGAGGTATGTAAGGCTATTTTATTTCTTATTGTTTGGCATGAAACATAGATACTTCTTTAGCACATAAAGGCGCTTACCAACTCCGACATAACTATTAACTGTGTCTACACTCTTGCACATGTTCATATGCTCCCATACATAGTCACCTTTAATCTGCATATATCCATGGATACCAAGTTATATGGGTTCTTTTTACCAAATAAAGTTCACGAATTATTTCATCTCATACGCATTTCATTATTTATGTTACATACTATTTTCATTATCATATTGTATTGTATGTTTATCTATATGTCACATGTTACATCTACAATCCTATAGCTCCAATTTTGTGACCACCAAAAGAATCATCTCAAAGGCAATTGAAAGATAAAATATATGGTTTATTGATGGGTGGTAGCCCAAGGGGTGGAAGAATCACCTAGCAAGGGACGATCCTATCATGGGTAGTAGCCCAAGGGGTTAAGGAAAAACCTAGCCAGGGACGATCTCGATACAGTTTTACCACTGATCAGCTGGTCATTTGTATTACATACTGTGCACAGATTATACAGTAAAAGGTAAAGTACTATAAAGAACATAAAGTACATTATCCCAAAGTATAACCAAAGGTGATCTCTTATCCTACACTACTGCATAGTTTCATTTGAGTTGTTACTTCAAATATAGTATTTCGTACCTTACATATTTAGTACATTATCGCCTACTGACGTCCCTTACAGGGGACTTGCATTTCATGCTGTACGTATAGGTGCTAGTAGATCTCCAGTAGAGGATATCCAGTTGCTATTTCCAAGCTCCAGGTTGATTCGGAGCTTTACGTTTGTTTGAAGCTTAGATGTTTGTATTGTACAGTTAGTCGAGGTGAGGCCTTTCTCGACCCTTATCAGATACTTTCACTTATATCGAGGCTTTGTAGACTATGTGAATTAAAGTATGGTCATGTCTCGTACCTTAGACACCGTGGCCCCAACAACCTAGCTATATGCATTTCCTATTAGCTGGTTATTACTGTTTACTTTCACAAAGGCATGTCGACTATAGAAACCCTTTATAATATATATAAAAAGCTCATAGATATAGGTTGGTTCTCCCGAGCCTTATTGGCAACGAATGTCAGTCCGCCCTATCGAGACTTGGGGCGTGACAGGGCTCCAGTTCGTACATGGTAATATCATGTAGGAATAGAGTATGCAGTAGTACATTTGAATGTACTAAGTGTGTAGGATGCAGTGCATCAATAGATAAGAAACATAGTCAAAATGCAAAATTAGGCAATAGATTAACATATAACAATACGGCATGCATGAATTATACTTGGAGTAAACATGCTTATATATATATGTATATGTATATATCATATTACATGTGAAGGAATATACCATCATCATAGACCAAGCAACTTAGTACTTTGAACCTAAGGCAGACCATCCTTTAAAGTGGTTGAGGTACCAACCCCTCAATTAATTGATGGTCATGACCACCCTCAATCGGAAGTGATTGAGGTACAAACCCCTAAATTGGTTGATAGCTTACCACCTCCATCACAGATGATTGAGGAATCAACTCCTCTATTGGTTGATGACTTACCACTCCCACTCAAGATGATTGAGGTACCAACCCCTCAATTGGTTAATGGTTTACCACCCCCATCCAAGGTGATTGAGGCATCAACCCTCAAATAGCTATGGTTAGCCCACGACACAATAGATACATCTCATAAAATTAACATATTCATTTAACCCTTTCATCATCATAAATCCACTAAACTCCTATGCCAATCATTAGGCCTTCAAAAACTTAAGATACAACAACCGAAGTAAAATCATGAAAGTAAATTCAATATAAAACTACCCACCAACACTTGTTAATACCCTCATGAAATATACATCAAAACCCTTCATCAAAACAAAAGATAGATCCAAGATCCACAGCTAAAAACATGTATAAACAACCACACTTTTACAAAACCCCAACATAGTTCATAGTCACATTTATAATAAAAGACCCATAAATAAAATCAAATTAGACATATGTAATTTAGGTAAAAAAGAAGCTTGGACACCATGGGTTAAAGGACCCAATGGTTGAAACCCACATACGTTGACTTTGGAGAATCCTTGATGAAGATTGGCAATGTAGACTTAAAGCTTGATTGAAATCTTTAAGAGCCGGATGAGTTTTAGGACTTGAAATTTGAGGTAAAATATTTTATAAGTGTTTCTGAGAGTATTGGGGAATGTCTTATATGATATGAAGGTAAAATATGGCTATGTATAGGTATTTTCACACATGGGAAGACTTAGGCCCAAGACCCAAAAGCCTCGGACCAAACAAGACAATTGACCAAAAATAACACTGGTCCGCAATGGAGGCACGTCACGGTACTATCGCGGACTGACACTAGATAAGGAAAATTATGGATTTTCGAATTTGATACAGTTGCTCTAAAATTGGGGTTAGACCAATCTCCAACTCAATTTTTCCCCCTGATAAAAAATATGAAGTCCGTTTTTTGATATCACGCAAGGATTTTGAGTTTATGGAAATTACATTTAGGGCACTGCAAAGGCACATTTACGGACACTTTTGAGGGTCGTTTCAATATCTCTCACTTGGGATCATTCATCCCTGAATGCCAAAGAAACGCACATAAGAAGAGTAATCATGAAAAAATTAACACCAACAAGAATGCAACGATACACTTAAACATCAATTTCAAATATCTGAACATAATTGTTAAAATCACCATGAACTTTGTCAATACAAACATGAATGCATGCAAATAACATAAGAGCTGAGACATAAGACTTAAAATCACATATGGGACTTAGAGTTAGTAACTTAGGCTTGAGTAGAATCGAAGGGATAGGGATATCGCTTGTGCATGTCCGTTCGGTCTCCGATGTAACACTTTCAACTTGTTGATTCCTCCGAAGGACCTTAACGGAAGCAATATCCTTGTTCCTCAACCTCTTCACTTGTCTATCAAATATCTCTGCTGGAACTTCTTCATAAGTCAAGATATCTTTGACAACACCCACAATATCATTGGGACAATAGCATTCGGATCACCCATACATTTGCTCAACATGGATACATAAAACACCGGATGAACCAAGTCCATTTCACTAGGAAGCTCCAACTTATAGGAAACCTTACCAATCCTCCTCAACACCCTATAGGACCCACAAATCATGCACTTAATTTACCCATCTTAACAAAACTAACGACACCTTTCATGGGTGATACCATCAAATAGACCCAATTACCAACGTTAAATTCAAGCTCCCTTCTACTCACATTGGTATAGGACTTTCGATGACTTTGGGTTGTTATCAACCTTTGAGTAATCAACCTCACCTTCTCCATAGCCTACATTAGCAGATCCATACCCAACAAAGCCATTTATACCACCTCAAACCACCCAATTGGTGATCTATAACGTCTACCTAGAGGGACTCAAAAGGAGCCATACCAATGCTAGAATTAGCTATAAGAAAATTCAATCAATGGTAGATGATCAACCCAACTACCGTTAAACTCTAAAATACAAGCCTTAAGCATATCATCAAAAGTTTTTTGATAGTTCTTTCGGCTTGGCCATCCGTTTGAGGGTCAAATGACATACTAAGCTTTTCCTTAGGCCCAAGACCCCTTTGGAAAGACCTCCAAAAGTGTGAAGCGAATTGAGCACCTTCATTCAATGTGATAAACAAGATCACCTCATATAGCTTCAACAACTCACGAATGTACAATTTAGCATAGTCTTCAACACCATAAGTAGTCTTAACTGTTAGGAAATGAGATGAATTTCTCATCCTATCAACCACAACCCAAATTGAATCAAAACCCTTCTTATATATAGGCAACCGAAACACAAAATCCATGTTAATTTCCTCTAACTTCCAAGTAGGAATCTCCATGTCTTGGGTTAGGCCACCTGGCCTTTGGTGTTTGGCTTTGACTTATTGGAAACTATGACAACAAAATACAAATTGGGCAATGTCTTTCTTCATTCCTCTCTACCAAAACACATTCCTCAAATCCCTATACATCCCTGTAGAACTAGGGTGGATAGAATAGGAAGAATTATGAGCCTTATCAAGAATCTTCTTTCTCAAATCCCTAACACAAGGCACACACAACCTACCTTAGTACCTAAGGGTACCATGTTCCCCTTGGGAGAAAACCTTTACCTTACCCTCTTTCACAAAGTCCTTCAATTCTAACAAGGAGGGATTAAGATCTTGCTTTGCTTTTACCTTTTCAACCAAGGAAGATTTTGAACCATCAACATGTACAATACCACCATTATCAACCTCTTCCAACCTAACCCACAATGGAGCCAACCAATAGACCTTGCTAGCCACCTCTTTGCTCCTATAATCAACATCAGCTACGCTACCCATAGACACCCTAATCAAAATATCCACCATAACATTAGCCTTACCGGTATAATAATGCACACTTATATCATAATCCTTAAGAAGCTCTATCCACCTTCGTTGTCTAATGTTAAGATATTTTTAAGTGAACACATATTTGAGACTCTTATAATCACTGAACACATCAACATGCACCCCATAAATATAATGATGCCAAATTATCAAAGCAAAAACCATGACGGCCAATTTAAAATCATGAGTAGGATAATTCTTTTCATGCAATTTGAGTTGCATAGAAGCATAGGCTATCACCTTACCATTTTAATCAAAACATAACCCAAAAAAACCATGGAGTCATCACAATACACAACAAACCCTTCCAACCTTTCTAGTAGGGACAAGATAGGAGCGGAGAAAAGCTTATCTTTCAAGGTTTGGAAACTCTTTTCTAACTCATTGGTCCACACAAACTTAGCCTTCTTTTGAGTCAACTTAGACATAGGAGAAGCAATAGAAGAGAACCCATTCACAAACCTCCAGGGGTAACCCCTTAAGCCTAAGAAGCTTCAAATGTATGATGGGGTCAATAGTCTAGGCCAATTTCTAATAACGTCCATCTTTTAAGGGTCCAAGAGCAACCTTTTTAACAAAAATTCACACTTCTCATATTTAGCATAAATCTTCTCTTCCCTCAATCTTTGTAGTACTACCCTCAAATGAGCCACATGCTTCTCTGCACTATGAGAATAGATCAAAGTATCATCAATGAAAGCCACCACAAATAAATCAAGGTAGCATTCAAAGACCCTATTCATAAGAGCCATGAAGATAGTCAGTGCATTGGTCAACCCAAAACACTTAACCACAAATTCATAATGCCTATATCTAGTCCAGAAGGCTGTCTTAGGATTGTCACACTCCCTCACCTTCACTTGATGGTACCCAGACCGAAGATAAATGTTGGAGAAGTGACTAGCCCTTTGAAGTTAGTCAAACAAATCATCAATTCTTAGGAGAGGGTACTTATTGTTGATTGTAA
>JAOTQR010101257.1:0-49734 GCA_025774065.1 Solanum ossicruentum | reverse complement strand
TTACTTCTTGTTAACATTGCATTCTACATATTTAGTACATTCAATCATACTAACGGATATCTATGCCTACATGATGTCAGCATTTAGGAATCGGTGCCCAAGTTGATCATCCTCCACCACGTTGTTAGTTCGGTGCTATTCAAGCTAGTTAGTGAGTCCTCAACTTCAGTGACCTAGTCTATGTTTCCTTTATTATATATTGAGGCATTCATCATTATTGTCTATTTGACTATGAGGGTGAGCCCAATTACTTTGTCTTGGCCCCCGCTCTTATCTATGTAGTAGAGGTGTTTGTTGGACAGGTTTTGTATCTATGATATGAGTTTAGCTCTTGTCACTTGATTATGCTGTTGAGCAAACTTTTCCCTTAGGCCCTTTCCCCATTCATTTATCTTTGTTGCTTGATTTAATGCTTCTGTGACCAAGGATGTGTAATGATGCTTTAGGAGGCTTGGTTGGGGTCCCTTCAGGTTCCCTTTCTAATATGTCATGTCTGTCCCTAGGCTGTCATCATGAAAAAATTTAGTATCAGAGCACTAGGTTGGTAGATCCTTGGAGTCTAACACACCGCGTCAATTAGAGTCCTATTCATGGTTGTGAAGTGCCCGATGACTATGAAAAGGAGGTTATGGGACGTTTTAGGAAATATTTCCCTTCTTCAGAGTTGTAGTGAGTTTTTCCCCCTAAAGATTGTTCTTTGCTATGCTAGATCATACGAAACACTCCGGGATGAAGGGATCAAACTTTCGAGGAGCAACCTACCAATGGTGAGCTCCGGGATGCTCTTATTATGCTTGCCAAAGTGGTAGCCAACAAAGTCCAACAAGGGGACCAAGCCCCCCATATTACTACCCCAAGAGCTAAGGTAAGAGACTTCATGAGGATGAATCCTCCCGTTTTCCATGGGTCAAAGGTGGATGAAGATCTACAAGAGTTCATTGATGAGGTCTGCAAAATCTTTAATATCATTAGTGTTGGTCCAAATGAAAATGTGGAATTGGTGGCATACCAACTCAAAAGGGTAGTCCAAATTTGGTATGAGCAATGGAAGGGTGAGAAGTGGGTTGGTAATATGGTGCTTTGGGAGGAGTTCAAACTGGCTTTCCTTAATAGATTTTTCCCTCTTGAGCTTAGAGAAGCACGGTTGGTAGAGTTTACGAACTTGAAACGAGGTGCTATGAGTTTGAGGGAGTATGCCCTCAAGTTTAATTAACTTTTTAGAGTATGCTTCTTATTTGGTGGACGATCCTAGATTTAGGATAAATAAATTCATGATGGGGGGTCTCCGACTTGGTTAGTGAAGAATGCCCGTCCGCCATGCTAATTAGTGATATGGACTTTTCTCCATTGATGACCTATGCCGAGCAAATGATGGAGGAGAAATTGAGAAAGAGATGAGGGCATGAGGCTAAGAAGGACCGATTTGAGGGTAAATTCTAAAAGGGCGCTAAATTTCATCAAGGCCAAGGGCCTCCTCATGCTACTAATACGAGGCTTGCAAATAACTTCCCTAGGCCTCAAGGTGTTGGTGGGATGGATCCTATTGATATGTATCCTAGATGTGGGAACCGTCATAGTGGCCCATGTTTAAAGGGTTCTAATGCATGCTATAAATATGGGGATCTTGGTCACAAGAAGGTAGATTGTGCAAGAATCCGTGGCAAGGTTCGGGGTACTAATGCGGTCCAATTGGGGAGAGGTGGTCCTCTAGGTGGTTCCCCAAGGCACAATCAATTTTATGCTCTACATGGGAGGGAAAACGGTGCTGAGGTCCTCGGTGTTGTTACTAGTATGTTGAAAATATTTTACTATGATGTGTATGCAATGATTGATATGGGTGCCACTCTTTCCTTTGTTACCCTTCTCGTTACTAGAAAGTTTCATGCCATCCTCGAGTTGTTACATGAGTCATATGAAGTGTCTACTCCTATTGGTGCCTCCATTGTAGCAACGGTCTTGGCACTATAGCATTACTGTAGCAACGGCCATAAAAGGCTAGAAACGGCCTTCAAGGACTTGTATATATAGGAGGGCCATTCTCATTTATTAAGTATTTAATCCAAGTATCTCTCTAACAAAAGTCTCTCAATTTAATTTTCTCACTCTTTTCTCTATTTCTCACAGTGATTAATATGGATTTTGTGGTTGGGTTGCCTAAGAGTAGAAGAGGTTTTGATTCCATTTGGGTTGTGGTTGATAGGATGACGAAATTAGCTCACTTTCTACCGATTAAGACTACATCTGGGGCTGAAGAGTATGCAAGGTTGTACATCCATGAGTTAGTAAGTTTACATGGGGTTCCTTTATCCATTATATCTGATCGTGGTGTACAATTCACTTCACACTTTTGGAGGTATTTTCAAAGGGGTCTTGGTACCAAAGTTCACCTTAGTATGACCTTCCACTCCAAAACGGATGGCCAAGCTAAAAGGAAAATGCAAACGCTTGAAGATATGCGTTAGGACTATTTGAAGGTTTCACTAATGAAAGGCATGATCAGTTTTTGTAAAAAGGGGAAGTTAAGCCCAAGGTATGTTGTTCCTTATGAGGAGAAAGAGAGGATTGGTAAGGTAGCTTATGAGTTGAAGTTGCCTAGAGAAATGAATTTGGTTCACCCGGTGTTCCATGTCTCTATGTTGAAAATATGTATTGGTGGTCCTAATTCTTTTATGCCTCTTATATTATGGGTGTTATTGAGGATAACTTGACTTATCAGGAGGTTCTGGTTCAGATCTTAGATAGGCAAGTAAAGAGATTGAGGAACAAAGAGGTGGCATCCGTTAAGGTCCTTTGGAGGAACCAACAAGTTGAAAGTGCTACATGAGAGGCTGAAACGATCATGTAAAAGCAGTATCCTTATCTTTTCCACTCCACTCAAGCCTAATCTACTAATCCTAAGTCCCTTATGTGATTTCAAGTCTCACGTTCCAGCCTCTAAGCCATTCATATGCATTCATGTTTAAGTCAGTAAACCTATGATGATTTTACACTTATGTTGAGAATTCAAAATGGTATTTTACATGTTATATTGCATTCATATTGGGGCTAATTTCTTGATGATCACACTTGTCTTATACGTCTCTTTTACATTCAGGGATGAATGTCCCAAGGGAGAGATATTGTAATGAACCCCAAAAGTTCCCAAAAACGTACCTCGGAATGCTTGGAATTTAATTTTCACATATCTCTAAATCTATTTGTTGTTTCAAAAATCTGACATAGTTTTCCTATTTAGGGGGTCTAAATTAAGTGGAAAAGGGTCTAACCCCAATTTTAGACTAAAGATTTAGCAATTATGAAATTCCAAAGTGCTATTTCCAAAGGGGTTTTCACGTCCCCCTCTCGACGTGCCCCGGTGTATTTGGGGCACTATTTATCAGCGTTGGTCCAAGACTTTAAGTCTTTGGCTTAAACATTACCATGCATGTTTTTACGTATACATAGTTATATTTCACCCTCATACTACCCTAAACATTTTGCAATAATCACTCAAACAATTAGTCACATTTTCACTCCCCAAGCTCAAGTCCCAAACCCTCATCCCAAGCTAAGGTTCTTCTTAAAGGTTCTTCTTCAAGCTTCAAGTCTCCATCTCCAATCTTCATCAAGTTCATCTCCAAGCTAAGGTATGTGGGTTTCTTTCATCTGTTCCTTTCACCCATGATACCTAAGCCTCCTTTTACTCAAATTCCATGATTTAAAGTTGATTTAAAAATGGGTCTTGATTATTATGAAATTCACTACACACTATGTTAAGGCTATGTATAGTTATGACTGTTTTGCCATGTTTTAAGCCATAAATCGTAGATCTAATGTTGGATTTGATGAGGGGTTTTGATGTATATGTCTTGAGGATGTTGGGAGGTGTTGATTTATGCTTTTACGATGGATTTTCTTGCATGATTTCTTCTCAAGTTTGCATGGTCTTTTATTCCTACTACACATGCTCAAAGTGTTTGATAAATTTTCCGGATATGGAGCTAAAGGTCCAAAATATTAGATTTGATATGAATGATGTTATGTTAATGAATGAGATTATGTATATGATATACTCTATATAAAGTGTTGCATTAGACCATACCTGATCCAGGGGGACAAGCCCGGGTAACCATGTTGGGGGTTTATACACATCAACCATGCGAGGGGTTTATACTTCGTCACCGTGTTAGTAAGTTGTGATTACCATCAATGATGTGAGGGGTTTATACCCCACAACCACCAAGGGATTTATACCTTGAATAGCTAGCTTGATCTCTTCTTCATGTATGATAACCTAAATGAGCTTGAATTACTTAAGCATGTTTTACTTAGGCATTGATCATGCATGCCATATTGTTATATTATTCCCATTGCCTATTGATATGCATTTTGATTATGATGCTTACTTCTTGTTTACATAGCATTCTACATATTTACTACATTTAAACGTACTAATGCATACTCTATTCCTACATAATATCACCATGTATGAACTAGTGCCCAAGTTGATCATCCTTCTCCGTATGGCTAGTTTGGTATTATTCAAGCTAGTTGGTGAGTCCTCCACTTCGAGGACTAGTCTATGTTTCTTCTATTATGTATTGAGACATTCATCGTTATTGTTTATTTGACTATGAGGGTGAGCCCGATTACTTTGTCTTCGCCCCCATTTTTATCTATTGTAGTAGAGGTGTTTGTTGGACATTTTTGTATCTATGTTATGATTTTAACTCTTGTCACTTGATTGTGATGTTGAGCAAGCTTTTCCCTTAGACCCAGTTTCCTTATTCATTTATCTTTGTTGCTTGATTTGTTGCTTTCGCAATCAAGGATGTGTAATGATGCTTTATGAGGCTTGCTTGGTATCCTTTCGGGATCCCCTTGCACCATGTGACATCTAGGCCCTAGGCTTAGGTCGTGATAGTTTGTTTAATGGTGTACCTTCCGAAGATCCTCATAGCAATCTGCATAATGTAGCTTTTGTTTGCAAGAGCGTGATGGGGATGCAAAATCTTTCCGTGGAAGATGTTGGATTGAGGGTGTTCCTTCTATCTCTTACTGGTAATGCAGCGGTGTGGCTATCGAAACACCCACAAAGCTCAATCACCAGTTGGGTGGATTTACAGAAGGACTTTTTGGAAAAGTACTTCCCGAGGTTAAAGAAGATCAAATCAATAATTTTGAGCAGTTACCTGGTTGTTCAATTCGTACAACGTGGTAGAGATTTTTAAAGTGTTTGAGAAGTTCCCCAGATAATAAAATTGTTGATGATTCCTTGGTAAAGATTTTCTACCATGTCCTCTATGAAAATAGTCAAGCTTGTGCCGATAATATAAAGGGGGGCATGTTCTTGAATTATCCATTCAAAAGGATCGTCAGGAAAATAAAGAAAGTGCTCAAAACCAGGTGTGCATGGGGGCAGAGGGAGAGAGTTTCTATAAGAAGCTTATGTGCTCTGAATGTTTATTTAGAGAAAGTAAGATTAATGAGAAGATCATGCAACCACATGCTCAACTCTACATGAGCATGGATGTAATGATTAAGCAAAATTAAGAGAGAGTGCATGCGGTAATCCACCAACCCCCTCGAGCGCCCATGTATAAAGAGCATTATTATAATGAGGATGACTATTTTGTGAGTGATCAAGTGGTAGGTTTTTAGAAAAATGGCTAAGGGTCCAATTCCGACTATTGGCGTCAAGGTTTTGGAAACCAAGGTTGGAAATACAATCAAGAGGGTGCTTATAGAGATAACCATGGTGGTTATTTTGAGAGGAATAGGGTTCTTGAAGCTGAGCAGTGCAGATGAGAGGGTTTTAGGAATGGTCCATATGTGCCACCTCATAATCATGATATTGGCGCAAGTAATTCTGGGATTGAAGAAATATTTGGTTGATTGTTGAAAAATGCAGAGATCCAAGAATAAACTCTATGGGGTATGACGTCTGATATCTCTAGTGTAAATCAAAAGATAGAGTCTTATTCGGTGTCCATTAAGAAACTTGAGAAACAATTCCGTCAGGTGTATACTCAATTGAATTAATTCTAGAAAGGTACACTTACAAGTAATAGTGTTCAAAATCTAAAGAATGAGGGGCATTGCATGATAGTTACAACTAGGGGAGGTAAGAATACCATTGATCTTCCAATGTCGATAGATGAGGGTGATGTGCTTATAGATATAGTTGCAAAGAAGGTTGTGAATGAAGGAGAAGAAGGCAATAAAGATAGGCTAAGCAGTAAAATGGTTAAGGAGCCAGAGAATTGTAAGGCAGTCCTAAGGCCTCCTCCTCCCATTCCCCAAATACTCAAACAAATAGTGAAGGATAGAAAGTTTAAACATTTCCTCTCTATGTTAATGCAAGTTTCCATCAACATTCCCTTTAATGAAGCATTGGGAAAAATGTCCGGTAATGCTAAATACATGAAGGATTTGGTGACATAGAAGTGCACGATAAGCTTGAAGCTTTCTCTAGAGGTCCAACATTATAGTTCCATTACCACTAAGTCTACGGTTCAAAAAAAGGAAGATCCCCAGTGCATTTACCATCCTTTGTACCATGAGTTATGTAGAGTTTGCAAGGGCTTTGTGGGATTTGGATGCTAGGGTAAGCTTAATGTCTCATGCAATCTTCAAAAAGCTTGGTTTGGGTTCTCCTACTCCTACGAGAATGAGGTTATTAATGCCAGATAGATCAATCAAGAAACTAGAGTGAATACTTTGTGATGTGTTAGTGAAAGTTGATAAATTTATCTTCCCAGCAGATTTTGTGATTCTTGATTGTGAAGTTTATTTTGGGGTCCCTATTGTCCCAGGAAGACCATTTTTAGCCACCGAGAGAGCCCTAATGGATATGGATACGAACTCAAATTTAGGGTAAATGATGAAGAAGTGATTTTTTATGTCCGCCAATCTATAAAGCATCTGGATGAACTGAAAAGTAATGTTTGGGTTGTTGAGGAATTCCGAGTACTCAATATGACTATGTCATGCTGCAAAAATAAATCATGCTCTATTTGGGAGGCAACCTAAGCATTTTGATGTTCTAGCATAGTTTTTAGTTCATTTTTTAGTTTTTTAATTTTAAGTTAATTATTTGTTTGCATTTTGATTGATGTTTTTGATGTTAGGTTTGTTGCATTTAAGGTGAAAATGCATTTTATGAGGAGCATATAGGTTCAGGACAAAGATTTTAAGTTTTGTTGAGAATTGCATCTGAAGTAGTCTCTACGACCAGGCCTACGAGTCATATTGCAATTTACAACATTTAATCCTTTCTTTTAGAGACTTATAGTAAGTATGTTAAGTATGCACTCCATCTATGAGCCAATATTATGACTCATAGTCCAGACAAGAGTGGTGACTTGTGTTCATAGAACTCCGGTAAGTTTTTGAATTTTTCAAAGTATTGGAGTGGTCTACGAGACCAGGACATACGACTCAGAGACCAAGCCATGACTCGTAGTCAGGGTTTCATAGACTTGACTTTGTGATTTTTATGTGTTCACCCAGTAATGCATAACAGTGGGTCAAAATTATTTTGACCCCATTTGTTAACCCTGGTTACCGATAATTGCCCTAAATTTCTTTCCCTGAACTTTTTTTGATAACATTTCCGGCACACCAGCTACATTTTCGGCAAGAAATTCTGGCGACTACGTTTTATCTTGAGCATTCATCTCAATTTTCTCTCTCCATTTCATCTACACACTTGTAGTTTCTTGGTTTTGTTTTAACTCTTAAATTTACATAATTTTCGAAAGCTTGAGTTGATGAATAATGATGAGTTGGTGTGTAGGCATTTGATTCTTGCTTTAATGTGAATTATAAATGAAAGAATAGGGTTGCCATGAAGTTGATTTATTATCTATGCTCTAAGTCTAGTGCTATGTATTTGATATTGCAGTTGAGTGTTTGTGATGTCACTCCTCTTGTTTAATTGAATAGTTGATTTATAGGTTATAACTATGTTATGATTTTGAGTTGCTTAGTAGGGTGATTTTGTGTGGGCCATATTGCCTTAGTGGGAATAATAGGGTGATTGACTCTTGTTGTGTGCCTGTTTAAACTATGCCCCAATGTGCAATTAAATGTAATTATGTGGTGTTTCTTTGTTATTTGGGGGGTCGTACTATAGGTATACATTTGAATGAATTTTTGAAAGGATGAGATGATTGGGTATTGATTGCTAAATCCTATTCAATGGGGTAAATTTAGTTTTAAATTATGCTTTAGGTACGGGTTGATTTGTGCTTAGAATATAAGTGTTCATGAACTTGTTTAGATGCTGATAGGATAATACATAAATGTTGGAAGGATTCATGTGATGAGTTGAGGTACATCAGGTACCTAGAAAATTTCTGTCATGAGAGTCTTTTATGACTCATAGGTGAGTCTATAAGTCATAGTTGGCTCCCCTGGGATGTTCCAATGATCTGATTTTCTAAGTAATTCATCATACAAGACCTTTTACAAGTCATAGCTAGGTCTCATCAACTCTTGCCTTTTTTATGTTTACTCCGTGGAACTTTATATGAAACCTATTTACGACCCATAATCTAAAGTTACTAGTCATAACTGGGTTTCATACCATCTTTTAGTATTCTATCTTGTTGTGCATCTCTGGTTTATGAAACCCCTTCTCATCTCATAGTTAAAACTATTAGTCGCCTCTGGTCCTCATGGTACTTGACTGCAATTGATCTTTCTTTCTTTTCCTTCTCAATTATTCAAAATAATCATGGTTCACCAACTTTTGAATTGTAAGTGCTATGGCCCCAAAGGGACGACACTCAAAATCAAGGCATTTGGAAGGAAACTCATTGACGAGCCTACAAATATAAAGTATCTTGGTGATGAACAGCCTAAAATGGAGAATTATGACACTCAGCCTGATATAGCAGCACCTCGACCACAGATGTGAGCTGCTGCCAAAAGCTTCACAAACTTAGGCTAGTGGTGCCAGTCCTTCTCAGTCTGATTAGGAAGGCAATGATGAGAGTGATAATATTTTACCGCAGATGACTCATTTAGGGATGAAGTATAGTTTCGAGGAGGGCTCCCTGGATAGAAGAGCTACATAGTCGTCACTTGCCTTATCATCTTCTTCAGCCCTAGACCCTATTATTCACTGCTAGGGTGTTGAAGGGATGGAAGCATATATACAGAGGGTCTGCAGCAAAAGGGACAAGGCAAGACCCCATAGTGGATATATAAGGAGCCCCGAGTGGTTGCTGATGGATTGAGCCATGTCCTTGTACTGGATGACACAATGACACGATTTGGGCTCAGGTTGTGGACAGATAAGCTTTAATTAGATACCGCGCTTATAGTGCGAGAATTTTATGCAACTTACACAACCAACATTCTTGGTGATCTTCCCAAGGTGAAGAAACCTCTCACGCAGTCATGATTAAGAGAGGTACTAGTGAGAGGATGGAAGGTTGATATTTCAGAGGGGATAATCCATCTTGTACTTTTTTGTCTTGATCACCAAGCTCCGAGGTTGAACACTGAGTTGGATTACAGATTGGGGCAGGCTAGAACTGCATTGATTTCAAAAGATTTGGTACAAATGATAGAGTTGTTGAGATGGGTGGCCAGTCATATTGCTGAGCATCGTCTAGAGCCTACCTAGGTCACACCACACATATAGTCAATTGTGAAAGCGTCACTCTCTTTCCCTGATATGTTTTGGTGGGCCATTATTAGATCCTACATCTGGCCTACACTAGCAGATAACAACTTACACCGAAGCGAGCGTTATTGGTTGCTGGCATATTGGTTGGCTATGAGATTGATTGGGCCTGACTCATAGCCGAGTAGATTCATAAGTGGGTGCTCAAGAGGGCCACTTATGTACCATTTCTGACCTTGATCTATGGACTCTGCATTGTATTCTAGGTGTAGATATTGCATTATCATGACCATATGGTATTGGCCCTGCACACTCTAGATCCTATCATGATAAAGGGTAATGAGAACCCTTTGGAACTACATAGGACATATCCTCCTCCTATGCTTGAGATGTTTTCTCCAGAGGTACCATAGGAGGGATCAAAGACTGCTACCACTACCACTCCAGCTATTACTACTGATGAAAGACCTAGTAGCCAGAGGCAGTCGATGTTGAGGAGGATCCTACTATAGCTGCTCCTACACCAGAGGCTTTTACATCACCAAATTCCACATCGAGCATGGAATATGTATCCACAATTTCTATTTAGTCCATGGCATAAGAGTTGTCACGGGTAAACGATCAGTTGTCTCAGCTTATTCAGCAGTTCAAGCCATGGGTCCGGTAGACTGTTGCGGACTTAGTAGCGCGATGCACGACATTCACCATTTCTATTGTTCAGGAACATATTTCTATGGTGGATGTATGTATAGACACCTTTGAGGTGCAGGTACAGAAGAAATTAGCCAAGGCTCGGCCATCAGATTTGTCATCCATACACAAGGAGATTGCAAAACTTAGGGCTGACGTGACTTCTTCATTAGTAACACCAGTTACAGTACAAAAGTCTACACTTTTGAACTGCTCTATGATTTCTTTTCCATGGAGGATTCCACATAGCCTTCTCGTGAAAAGAGAGCCTTTATGGAGGGTGATGAGTAAGAGGAGAGGAATGTGTGGTCGAAGATCTCTGAGGTTTATGATGAGGAGGTAGAGGATAAGCTCAGGAGAGTCTTGTTGATGTCGAGGCAGGAAGAAGAGGTGAAACTAGCCTAGGAGCATAATAGAGTGATAGTGTTGGCTCATCGAGTTTGGCTGCTGCGCATACTACCCCGCAAGAGGGAGATGATCAGATACAACCCAAGACTGGTGCTTAGGCACCAAGATATGTTTTTTTTTTATTCCTTGTATTTACTTTTATTTTTGATATTGTACATTGAAGACAACATATAGTTTTTTTGGATGGGGTGTGGGTAGCTATGGACTGTGGTGAAGTCTAAGTAGCATTTGGTCCATAACTACCCCAAATTTTGATCTCGAGGTTTTCTTGCATGTGTTCTTTTTCTTAGTGGATATTTAATTTTTGTTGAACTGACATGTCTAGATTGGTTTAGATAATATTTGTAGCATGTAGTACTTGAACTTATAGCATGTAACATGTTTTCTTGATTATTTCGAAATATTTTGAAAATTGGTACCCCACCAAAAGTTTGGATTAGTAGTTAAATTACATCCATGTATATTTTGGTCTCTGGAAATATTTGTCTTGATGAGTGAGGTTAATTAAGATATGTAGCATGAGTTGTGAGTTTGTTGATGGTAATATATGCAATGTCATGTGTGAGTGAGCTTATTTTCCCAGATTCATGCATATTTTTTGCTACTTCAGAACATGCCCTAATTACTCTATGTTTGATGGTAGACTAAATTGATTAGGAGGTGATCCTAGGCCTTTGTTCTTTAATTAGACAACTTTAGTCTTAAATAACCAACAAAATGATGTTTTATCCCTTGTCCCAATTATTTAAGTCTTACATGAACCAATTCTTTCTTTAACACCTAATTAGCCTAGTCTTGTCTACTAATAAATGTGATATTGGCCCTAGTTTGTCCTTGAGCATTGTGAACCTTGATTGAATCCAAATGCCTAAGTTGAGGGTGGCTACCAAAAGTGGCCCTAGTTTGGTGAATGGATATTGTGTACTTCAAAATCGACTAAAAGCCTATCTTGAGCGTGGCCACTGTAGAGGTGAAATCACAAAAATAAAGTGGTGAGTTGGGAATAGCAAGAAAAAGAAGAAGATCATGTATTAGGAGAATGAAAAAGAAACGGATTCCTTAGATTGAGATTGGAAGTAAATAATTTGGGAAAATGAGGCAAAATCTAGAAAACGAGAAGAAAATACCCGCCGAAGCTCAAAGATGACGAAAATGGGAGAAGAAGGTGAATAAAAATTGTATGGTGGAAGTTATAAAAAATGGGGTTCAAAGATGGTCTTTAGTCATTATGATTCCGAAAATGCCCTAGCAAAGCCCCATAAGCCTACGTTGCAAGCCTAGGAAGTGCTAGAGTAATCCTAGTCCGGCTAGTTGAAAATTTGGTTCACGAGCATAGTGGTAAGCCTATGATATTAGTGAATATGCATGAATATCTTTGGTAGTGTAAGTATGTTCGCACAGTCCTAGTGTGATTCCTGAAATTATCATTGAGTGTGTTACTTTGAACTTCTTTTTGTGAGGGTATCTGCATTTCATTATTAGCACTTGTTTAGTGAATGTAGATTACTGATATTCTCTTACTTATCAAAGTTTTCAAATGCATCATTATGTCTTGGCTTGCCAAAATAGTGATATGATTTTTATTTGAAAAGTTGGAGTGAGTACCTGATCTTTTATTAGGCAAGATAGATGCTATTTGTTCAGTTCTGTGTGTTGTTGTGCTATATGGTTTGGTTGAGTCATCGCTTGAGGACAAGCAATAATTTTAAGTTGTGGGTGTAGATGCGCTGTCAAATTACAACATATTTGATTCCTAAAACTTGAGAGTTTATGTGTTCTCAATGTGACATTTATGGTTTTTATGTGTTTTTGTGTTTGTTTTTACTTGAAAAATAGGTTAGTACAATTTTGGGAAAAGTTGCAGGTTTTGCTGATTTTTGAAGACATACGAGACCCTCTACGTGTCGCAGCTCAGATTATGAGTCGTAAAGCTTGCCTAATGGAGATTTCCAATGTTGAATAAAAATTGAAGTTTAGCCACACAAAACCCAATTACGAGTCGTAGATCACTCTACAAGCCATATCCGAAGGTTTCGTAGCAATTTCCAGTGTTCCTCAGTGTTGGACAAAGAGATGAAGATATGGACTATTAGTAGACAATATGAGTCATAGATCAGACTATGACCCGTTAAGATGTTTAGTGGCAAAGAATTTCAAGATCCAAGTGCTTAATTCTAAAGCCCGATTATGACTCGTGAACCTAGCTACAAGTCGAAACTGCAAGTCATAGGGTGCGCCGACAAGTTTTTCTAACTATTTTTGGGACTTATTTGTAAATACTATAAATAGCAAATAATAGGTCATTTAAGCAAAGTTTTTAGACTTTTACATAGAGAGTAGCTGACTATAGAGTAGAAAGCAAGAAATTAATATATTCTTGGGGTTTTACTTTTGGAGACAAAATTTTGCAAAAGAGATTCTCTTATGGATTCAATTCATGTTTCAATCCTGTGATTCTCAATACAAATTGGATTTTCTTGTTCTTCAATCTTCTTGGGTTAGTGATTAACCATGTCTTCGCTATTCGTTGTTTCTGTATTTGCCCAAGATATGAGTAGCTAAAACCCACAACTTGGGTTGTTGGAACCATAAGAATCTAACTTATAAAATCCAAATTATTTGCAATTCTTAAAATGTGTATTTCCATGTATTAGTCACATCTCTTCATTTTGAATGTTTTCTATTAATGGCCAACATTAGAACTTGCCTAGTATTACCTTCTCGATCTAGGTTGTAAAGAATTGGAAACGAAATGAGTAACACAATTTGATGATGTGTTCTCATCTAATCAATTGAACTATACAAAGGGGAGGTTGACTGGGACTATGGTTGATGGTTAGTTGAGCACCTTATGGAGATGGGCCAAGTCCCATAGTGAAATTCAACCTTCACCTTTGGACAAAAGGCTGGAAGAAGGTAAATTACCATCCTGTATGCGATATTCTAGTTTAGAATTAGGAAATCCGGGGATTTTGAGTTAGTGAATCATGGGGAACACAATCCTAAGTTGCTGTCCATTATTCTTGTCTTTCAAATTTAGTAAGTTAGTGGAAATTGAGTTTGTTAATTCTTGAATTCTATATTAGTGAACTAATTTGTAAAGTATCGTATTCCCTGTGGGATTCGACCCTAACCTTGGTTAGGTCTATTACTTTGACAATAACTTTTACTTCAAAAAAAGGTATATCTTAAGCATGACGACTTCCATATAGTACTGATCAAGTCACCAGGAAGTTATTCAAAGTTATTGATTTGGTCTTTCAACTTGAGCTTCTTTGATCTCGGGAAGTACCTCTCCAAAAAGTCCTTCTACAATTAGCCCAAATAGAGATCGAACTCTATAGGAGCTCGGATAGCCATAGCGCTGCATTGGCCGCTAGAGATAATTGGAAAATATGAAGTTCGATAGCATCCATAGACAAATTCTGTGTCCCCATCACACTATTGAAGACAAATGCTATGTTGTGAAGATAACTATGCAGATCCTCTGATAGTAGGCCCGAAAACAACCCATAGTTCTGTAGCATCTAAAGCAATCCACTCGAAACCATGAGCTTTGTGTCAGCCGATATTGGTGGTAATACAATAGCTCCAGTAACCACAATAGGCATAGGGTTCAGCTGATATTGGTTCCACTGATAAGCTTCAACATTGAAGTCCTACGGCTATGGCCAATGTCCTCAAGAGAAGGTGGGTTGTCATTATTTGCATTCCCATTCTCAATTCACTTCAGAATTGCTTTTGTCGTGTTGTTTGCATTAACTTCGGCCATCCTTCTAAGACTTCTCTAGATCTCTGGGTCAAACAAAGTCAAAGGTATGCCTCGACTTATTATACACTACAATAGTACCCTAAAATAAAACAAAAACAACCAAAACGTAAAATAAGGGTAATAACGATTAATTCCCGAATTACATGAATTAGACAAGTCTAGTCATATTCCCATCAACAACACCAAAGTCTTGATGTCGCCTAATCTACAACTCATATTTTAGTCTAAAGCGGTTACAATTTATATAACCTATTCAAGGTTAGGGTCGAATCCCTTAGGGAATATGGTAGACTTAAAACTCTAATGATTCTCTACCATTCCCTCTTCATTCTATATGAAAAATAACCTAGAAAACCTATTTTTGGTGTTTAAAATACAAAACCGAAACGAATTAGGACAACTAGATCGGTAGGCTCTAAGAGGTACTTTACGGGCCGAATAACAGTTTACGACTCGTGAACTATTCCTTCAATTCTAGAACTGTCTTCTACAATACTCCTCTGCAGCCACTATATGTTTCTATGGCCCATAGGGGGTTACGTCTCATGGGAATTAAGCAAGTCTCGACCTTTTGACACTCAAAGTATAGTACCAATTTTATGACTCATAAGTTTTGTATGGCTCATCTGCATATGTGTAGACTCAACTTTAGAACTACACCCTTCGCTAGAATTTCATAAGACACCCTTTACAACTCATAGAATACTCTATGGCTTGTAAAGGGTCGGTGAAACCTCAACTACAACAACTTCTTCACACTGATCCAAAAAAATAGTCCCACCCTTGAAATACTGCAAAGCAAACATAATAATACATCAAACCTACTAGAACTACATTAAGAACACATAAAATTCCATCTTTTAAACATCAAAAGTTCTTTATTTAATAGTACATCAATGCTCAATTATGTTATTCTATTTCATGATTGTTGGATCTACAATGATTATACATAGCCAAATCCAAAACTAGAGTTGTGGGAACCATGAAGAAATAATAAGGTAAAATTAAATAATTCTTAATTGTTGGAAAGTGTGCATGATCGTTCAAACGACCCCAATAATTGCCCGAAAATGTGCCTCGAAATGGATGTAATTTTAAATTCCATATATCTCAAACTCCATGCACGATATCAAAAATCCGACTTCAACTTCTTGTTTAGGGGGTCAAAATTAGGGGGAGAAGGGTCTAAACCCAATTTTAGAGCAATCGAATTAAAATTTCAAATTTCAAGAATTTCAATTTCGATAGGCGATCCGCAACAACACTAGGAAGTGCAGCTGTCGTGACATGTGTTATTTTTGCCTCCACGCCAGGTCCATGTTGTGGACTAAAATATTTTGTTGCTAGTGATTTCTATCTCAATCCAATGTTTTTGGGTCTTGGGACAAAGTTTTCCCAATCGTGTTTTTACCTATAGTTAGCCTTATTTAGCTCTCATATCATCCTAAACATCCTCCAATATTCATTAAACACATAGCCATATTTTCACTCCCAAATTCAAGTCCCAAACCCTCATCCCAAGCTAAGATTCTCCTTTAAGATTCTTCTTCAAGCTTCAAGTCTCCATCCCCAATCTTCACTAAATTCATCTCCAAACTAAGGTATGTGGGTTTCGTTCATGGGTTCATTTTACCCATGATACCCAAACCTCCTTTTACTGAAATAGCATGATTTAAATTTGATTTACATATGGGTCTTGTTTTTATGAAATTCACTGCACACTATGTTAAAGCTATGTGAAATAGTGATTGTTTTGCTATGTTTTGAGCTATAAATATTTGATCTATTGTGAGATATGAGGAGGGGTTTTTATATCTGTTGCTTGAGGGTGTTGCAAGGTGTTGATTGATGGTTTTACAATGGATTTTGCTGCATGATTTCATCTCTGCATTTCATGGTTTTTACTAGCATTACACACCCTCTAAGTGTTTGATAAAATGTCTGAACTGTGGGTTCTTGAAGAATTGATAGTCCAAAGTGTGAGATATGATGATTAAATGAGCTTATGTATATGATAAATTCTGTATAAATTGTTGCATTAGACCATGCCCAATACGGGGGGACTATGAACCCAGATAACCTAGATGGGGGTTTGTACTCATCAACCTAGTGGAGGGTTTGTACTTCTCCACCGGGGTGATAGGACAGAATCATCACCAACCTAGTGAGGGGTTTGTACCTCAGCACCTAAGTGATAAGACGACATCATAACTAATCTAGCAAGGGGTTTGTACTTTGGAAATCTAGCTTGGAAACTTCTAGCCGAATAATATCCTATATGAGCATGACTTACTTAAGCATGTTTTTCTTATGCATTGATCATACATGTCATATTATTATATTATGCCTATTGCCTATTTTTATGAATTTTGACTATGATGCTTGATTCTTGTTGCATTGTATCCTACATACTTAGTATATTAGAACGTACTAATGTATACTCTTGGCTACATGATATCACCATGTAGGGACTGGTGCTCAAGTTGATCATCCTCCTCCACGTTGCTAGATTGGTTCTACTCAAGCTTATGGTGAGTCCTCCACTTTGGAAACTTTAGTCTATGTTGCTCTTATTATGTATTGAGTCGTTCTTTTTTATTGTCTATTTTGACTATGAGGGCGAGCTCGATTGATTTGTCTGCTTATCCATGTAATAGAGGTGTTTGTTGGACATTTTATGTATCTAAGCTAAGAGCTTTAACTCTATTGTTCTTGATGTCTATTATATGAAAATAATTTCCCTCAGCCCCGATTATCCCACTATGTTATCTCTTGATGCTTGTTTTAATGCTTCCGCAATGAAGGATATGTAATGATTTCTAAGAGGTTTGCATGGGGTCCATTCGGGTTCCCCTTGTGCTGTGTCATGCCTAAGCCCTAGGCTTGGGTCATAAAGAACTTGGTGTTAGAGCATTAGGCAAATAGATCCTCGGAGTCCAACACACCGCGTCAATTACTGTACTATTCATGGTTCTGAAGCATGCCATGATTATGAATAGGAGGCTATGAGACATTTTAGGAAATATCTCCCTTCATCATGTTATAAGTCCTACTATAGAGTTTTGGTAAGTTTTTCCCCTTAATGATTGTTCCTTCGTATGCTAAATCATGACAAACACTCGAGGATGAAGGGACAAAATTCTCGAGGAGCAACCTAACAATGGTTAGCTCCGAAGGATCTCACTATGCTTGCCCAAGTTGTGGCCAACAAAGTCAATAAAGGGTCCTAAGCCCCTCATGCTACTACCCTAGGAGCTAGGGTAAGAGACTTCATAAGGATGAATCTCTCTAGTATTATATGGGTCAAAGGTGGATGAAGATCCACGAAAGTTCATTGATGAGGTCTCCAAAATCTTGAATATCATGATTATTAGGCCGAATGAAAAGACAAAGTTGGCGGCATAGCAACTCAAAGGGGTAGCTCAAATAGGGTATGATCAATGGAAGGGTGAGAAGGGGATTGGTAATGTGTTGTTTTAGGAGGAGTTTAAATTGGCCCTCCTTAGTCAGCTTCTTCCTCTTGAGATTAGGGATGCTAAGTTGGTGGAGTTTATGAACTTGAAGAAAGATTCTATGACTGTGAGGGAGTATGCCCTCAAGTTTAATCAACTTTCAAAGTATGCTCCTCATTTGATGGCCGATCCTAGATCTAGGATGAACCAGTTTGTGATGTGGGTCTCCAACTTGCTAAGTAAAGAATGTCGATCTGCCATGCTAATTAGTGTCATGGACTTTTCTCGGTTGATGACCTATTACGAACAAATGGAGGAGGAAAAATTGAGGAAGAAAAGGGCGCACGAGCCAAGATGGCCCGTCCTAGGGTTAAGTTCCAAAGGGGTGGCCGGTTCCATCAAGGGCAAGGGTCTCATCATGCTATTAATTAGGGTTTTGCCAATGACCTACCTAGGCCTCAGGGTTTTGGTATTGTGGCTCCCATTAATGTGTGTCCTATATGTGGAAAGATTCATAGGGGACCGTGTTTGAAGGGTTCTAATTCATTCTTTGATTGTGGGGAGCTTGGTCACAAAAGGATGGATTTTGTAAGAAACCTGGTAAGGGCCAGGGTGCAAATGCATTTCCATTGGGTAGAGATGGTCCTCAAGGTGGTTCCCCAAGGCATAATCGATTTTATGCTCTACATGGGAAGCAAGGGGTTATTGAGTTCCTAATGTTATTTTTGGCATGTTGAAAATCTTTGACTTTGATGTGTATTCTTTGATTGATCCGTGTACCCTTGTTTCCACTGTTCCCCTTTTATTGCTAAAAAGTTGTATGTTGTCCGTGAGTTGTTTCATGAGTGATATGAAGTGTCTACTCCAATTGGTGCCTCTATTTTGTTGCTAGGAAATTTTATAGAAGTTATCATATTTACATTTTGCGGAAGGTGTTGCTTTGTGATCTTGTTGAATTAGACATGGTAGATTTTGATGTCATTGTTGGGATGGATTTGTTGCATGCCTACTATACTTTTAGTAATTATAGAACCCATAGGGTCAAGTTTCAATTTCCTAATGAACACATCCTTGAGTGGGGAAATCAAGATATGGTGGTCAAGGATAGATTTATTTCATGCATTAAAGCCCGTATGTTGGTCTCAAAGGGGTGTCTTTCCATCTTATGAGGGCTAAGGATGTGGATTCCAAGGTCCCTTCCATAGAGTAGGTTTTGGTTTGAAATGAGTTTCTTAATGTCTTCCCAAATGACTTTCTCGGTGTCCCTCCTGAAAGGGAAATAGATTTTGGCATATACCTCCTCCCCAACACTCAATCTGTCTCTATTTCCCCTTACCGTATGGCCCGGGCGACGTTGAAGGATTTAAACAAGCAATTGAAAGATTTGTTGGAAAGGGGATTTATTAAACCTAGTCATTGACTTTGGGGTGCTCCGGTGTTCTTTGTGAATAAGAAAGATAGGTCCTTTAGAATATGTATTAACTATGGGCAACTAAATAGGGTCACCATTAAGAATAGATATCCTCTTCTAAGGATTGATGACTTGTTTGGCCAATTGTAATGCCTAGCTTCCTCTCTAAGATTGATCTTCGGTCTAAGTTTCATCAAGTGAGGGTGAAGGTGTATGATATTCCTTAGATGACTTTCTAGACTAGATATGTCCATTATGTGTTTGTTATGATGTCATTTGGGTTGACCAACGCACCGGCCATCTTCATAGACCTAATGAATAGGATCTTCAAACCCTACCTTGATTCCTTTGTTGGGGCTTCATTTATGATATATTGATCTATTCACATAACAGGGAGGAGCATATGGGGCATCTGAGGGTTGTGTTGTACGGATCGAGGGAGGAGAAATTGTATGTCAAATATGACAAGTTTGAATTTTTGTTGAACGGGGTTACATTCTTGGGTCATATGGTGTCGAGGGATGGTGTAAAAGTGGATCCTAAGAAAATCGATGTGGTTAGAATTTGGCCTAGACCATTGACCATGTTTGATATTAGGAGCTTCTTGGGCCTAGTAGGTTATTATAGAGGGTTTGTGAAGTTCTCCTCCATTGCTTCTCCTATTACAAAATTGACTCAAAAGAAGGTTAAGTTTGTGTGGATCAATGAATGTGAGAGGAGCTTCCAAACATTGAAAGACAAGCTTGTGTCTGCTCCTATATTGTCACCACCTGATGGGTTTGAGGGATTTGTGGTGTATTGTGATGCTTCTCGAGTTGGCTTGGGTTGTTTATTGATGCAAAATGGAAAGGTCATAGCTTATGCTGCTAGACAACACAAGGTGCATGAAAGGGACTACACTACCCATGATCTAGAGTTAGCTGCCATTGTGTTTGCATTAAAGATTTGGCATCATTACTTGTATGGGGTGCATGTTGATTTTTTCACGTATTCCAAGAGCCTCCAATATGTCTTCACACTAAAAGATCTCAACTTGAGGCAAAAGAGATGGTTAGAACTTCTTAAGGACAATAATATGAGTGCGCACTATCATCCGTGCAAGGCAAATTTTATGGCAGATGCTTTGAGTAGGGTGTCTATTGGTAGCTTATCCCATGTTGATTGTCGTGGTAAGGAAATGGCTAGCATGGTGCATAAATTGGCTAGATTGCAAGTTAGGTTGGAAGAGGTTGGTGATAATTGTGTTGCGGTTGTTGATGGGTCTAGGTCTTCTTTGGTTGGTGAGGTTATAGGCAAAGCAAGATCTTGACTCCTCCTTGCTTGAATTGAAGGCCTTTGTGAAAGAGGGAAAAGTAGAGGTTTTCTCCCAAGGGGCAGATGGTGCCTTAGGTACAAAGGTAGGTTATGTGTCCCTTGTGTTGATGGTTTGAGGGAGAGAATTCTCTATGAGGCCCATAACTCTTCTTATTCTATCCAACCCCGGTTCCACAAAAATGTATAGAGACTTGTGAGATGTGTAATAGTGGGGAGGCATGAAGAGGGACATTGCCAAGTTTGTTTCCGGTTGACATAATTGTCAACAAATCAAAACCGAACATCAAAGATGGGTGGCCTAACACAAGACATAGAGATTCCTAATTGGAAGTGGGAGGTGATTAATATGGATTTTTTTGTTAGGTTGCCTAAGACTAGAAAAGGTATTGATTCCATTTGGTTGCTGGTTGATAGGATGACGAAATCGGCTTACTTCCTACAGGTTAAGACCACATATGGGGCTAAAGAGTATGCAAGGTTGTATATCCACGAGTTGGTGTGTTTCATTGTCTATCATATCAGATCGTGGTTCAGAATTCACTTCACACTTTTGGAGAACTTTTCAAAGGGGTCTTGGTGCAAAAGTTCACCTTAGTATGACATTTCACCCTAAAACGGATTGCCAAGACTAAATGACAATTCAAACCCTTGAAGATATGCTTAGAGCATGTGTATTGGAGTTGAGCGGTAATTGGGATTACCATCTTCCTTTGATTGAGTTTGCCTATAACAATAGCTATCACTCTAGCATCGGTATGGATCCTTTTGAGGCTCTTTATGGGAGACATTGTAGATCGCCGGTTGTTGGAGAGGTCTCTTAATTGGGACTGGATCTGGTTATGGAGGCTGTTGAGAAGGTTACGATGATTAGGTCAAGGTTGAAGATGGCCCAAAGTCATCAAAAATCTTATGATGATGTGAGAAGAAGAGACCTTGAATTAAAGGTGGGTGATTGGGTTTATTTGAATGTTTCTCCAATGAAAGATATAGTCCATTTTGGTAAAAACTGGAAGTTGAGTCCATGATATGTTGGTCCTTTTGAGGTGTTGAAGATTGTTTGCAAGGTAGCTTATTACTTGAAGTTGCGTAGTGACATGAATTTGGTTCATCCGGTGTTCCATGTCTTTATGTTGAGGAAATTTGTTGGTACTCTTAATGCTATTGTGCCTCTTGATGACTTGGTTATTGTTGAGGATAACATTACTTATGAAGAGTTTCCAGTTCAGACTCTGGATAGGCAAGTGAAGAAATTGAAGAAAAAAGAGGTGGCATCCTTTAAGGTCCTCTCGAGGAACTAACAAGTTGAAATTGCTACATGGGAGGCCGAGGCAGATATGAAAAAGCAATATCCTTATCTTTTCTACACCTCTCAATCATAATGTACCAATTCTAAGTCCCTATGTGAATTCTTGTCTTATGATTCAGCCCGTATGCCAATCATATGCATTCATGTTTAAGTTGACAAATTTATGATGATTTTACACTTATGTTGAGGTTTTGAAAATGATGTTTTAATGTGATGTTGCATTGTTTTTGGGGCTAATTTAGCTTTGATTTCTCTTATTTTGTACACCTCTTTTACGTTTGGGGACAAATGTTCCCAAGAGGGAGATATTGAAACGACCCCAAAAAGTGTCAGAAAATGTACCTCGGAATGCCCAAAATTTTAAATTCCATATATCGTAAAATCCATGCACGATATTGAAAATCCGACTTTATATTCTTGTTCAAGGTGTCAATATTAGGGGGAAAAGGTCTAGCCCCAATTTAGATAAATTGAATCACAATTTCAAATTTTCAAAATTTCAATTTCCAGAGACGATCCGCGATAGCACCGTGACGCATAGTTGTCGCAGACATGTGTTAATTTAGCCTCGGCCATAGGTCCGCATTGTGAACCTTTGTATTTTGTTGCCAGTGAATACTATCTCAGTCCAAGCCTTTTGGGTCTTGGGCCGAAGTGTTCCCAACTGTGCTTTTACCTATAAATAGCCTTATTTCACCCTCATATCATCCTAAACATCCACCAATACTCACTAAAACACTTAGCCATATTTTCACCCCTAAATCAAGTTCCAAACCCTCTTCCCAAGATAAGGTTCTCCATTATGATTCTTCTTCAATATTCAAGTCTTCATCTCCAATCTTTACAAAGTTTATCTCTCAGCTAAGTTACATGAATTTCTTTCATGGGTTCATTTCACCCATGCTAGCCAGCCTCCTTTTACTCAAATTTCATTATTTAAAGCTGATTTACAAATGGCTCTTGCTTATTATGAAATTCACTGCACATTATGTTAAAGCTATGTGAAATTGTGACTGTTTTGCTGTGTTTTGAGCTATAAATCTTTGATCTATTGTCAGATTTGAGGAGGGGTTTTGATGTATGTTGACTGAGGGTGTTGCAAGGTGTTGATTGATGGATTTAAAATGGATTTTATGGCATGATCTCATGTCTATATTTCATGATTTTATTCTAGCATTACATACCCTGTAAGTGTTTGATAAAATGTCCGGATGTGGGTTCTTAAGGAACTGAAGATCCAAGGCATGAGATATGATATATTTGACTATATGATGATGAAATGATCTTAGGTATATGTTAAATTCTATATAAAGTGTTGCATTAGACCATGCCCAATCTGGGGGAACTAAGAACCCAAATAACCTAGATAGGGGGTTTGTACTCACCAACCTAGTGAAGGGTTTGTACTTCTTCACCTAGTTATGGGGCGGTATCATTGCTAACCTAGATGGGTTTTTGTACTCATCAACCTTGTAAAGGGTTTGTACTTCTCCACTGGGGTGATAGGGCGGCATCATCACCAACTTAGAGAGGAGTTTGTACCTCACCACCTAAGTGATAAGGTGGCATCATCACTAACCTACAAAGGGATTTGTACTTTGGAAATCTAGCTTGGTTTCTTCTACACATATAAAATCCTATATGAACATGAGTTACTTAAGCATGTTTTATTTGTGCATTGATCATGCATGACAAATTGATGTATTATGCCCATTGTCTATTGTTACACATTTTGACTATGATGCTTAATTCTTCTTGCATTGCATCCTACATACTTAATACATTCAAACGTACTAACACATACTCTTGCCTACATGATTGGGTACGCTGATCATCCTCATCCACATGGCTAGATCTCTACTACTCAAAGTTGTGGTGAGTCCTCCACTTCGGGGACCTTAGTCTATGTTGCTCTTATTATGTATTGAGACATTTTTCTTTATTGTCTATTTTGACTATGAGTGTGACTCTAGTTGAATTGTCTTGGACCCTGCTCTTATGCATGTAATAGAGGTGTTTGTATCTAAGCTAAGAGTCTTGACTCTACTGTTCTTGATGTCTATAATATGAAAATACTTTCCCTTAGCTCCAGTTGACCCACTTTATTATCTCTTTGATCCTTGTTTTAATGCTAGCATGACCAAGGGTGTGTAATGATGTTCTAAGACGCTTGTTTGGGGTCCCTTCGGGTTCCCCTTGCACCATGTCACTCCTAGGCCCTAGGCTTTTGTCGTGACAAATATATTAATTAACTCTGTTCGTTCTGATTGTTTTTTAATAGTAGCCAACTGTAGAACTTGTCTATTTGTTATTTATAGGATCAACATAGTAATAAATGGGAAAAGACATTAATTAATATGATTGGATCGATTTCTTCTCATCTAATCAACCAAACTAGATTAAGGGGAGGTTGTATTGGAAAGGTCGAAAGCAATTAATGAAAGGGGTTCGCAATAGGTAAGGGTTGGTAATGTTACACTGCGGGGGTAGATCAAATCATAGTATGAAATGTTCTCTCGCCTAGATCTAAAGGTTATGTAAACATAACATACGCATGGAACACATTACAAAATAATGCGATCATCTTGTAACACCAAGTTAGGGAATCATGTGGAACACAATATCCTAGTCACTTTTCTTACTAATTCACATCATTTGTCCTAGTTTAGGTTTACTTACTACAAATTACAAACCCTGCCTTTCGGTAGATAAGTATGTTAATTAACTCGAATTGCTTGAAATTACTCTTTGTCTACCACATTCCCTGTGGGTTTGACCCTAACTTTGGTTAGATTATATATCTTGACAATGACTTCTTTTACCTTCAAAAAGGAGGTGTAGCTTGGGCGATATACCTTTTTGTAATAGGAATTGTCATTTTGAATTTGTGCTGATGTCGTTTGGCCTCACTGATGCACCGACGTTATTTATAGACCTCATTAACAAGGTGTGAGCCTTACCTATACATGTTCTATGTGGTTTTTATTGATGAAATTCTTATCTAATCCCAAGGTTAACAAGAGTACATGGAGCACTTGAGGGTAGTGTTGCAAACACTGAGGTAACATAAGCTCTATGCAAAGATTGACAAGTACGAGTTTTGGCTAGATAGGTTTCCTTCCTTGGGAACGTGGTATCTAGAGAAGGCAATGAAGTTGGCCCTAAAAAGGCAGAGGCAGTAAGAAATTGGCCAAGGCCATTGACTCATTCTTCCATAAGGTACTTTTTGGGTCTAACCAGTTATCAAAGATAATTTGTACAAGACTTCTCCACAGTTTCATCTCTACTCATAAAGCTAACTCAAAAAAAGGCTATGTTTTCGCAGATATATGAATGCGAGAGGAATTCACAAACCTTGAAGGATTGGTTGACTTTAGCCCCTATATTGACATTGCCATAGGGGAATGAAGGGTTCGTCATGTGTTATGATGCATCAAGGATTGGGTTGGGCTGCATGCAGATGCAAAATGGAAAAGAATTTGCCTAAGCTTTAAGGCAGTTAAATGTGCCTGAGAAGAATTACCCAACACATGACCTTGAGCTCACGGCAGTGGTGTTTGCCTTAAAAATTGGGCAACATTACTTTTATAGAGTCCATATGGATGCCTTCGCTAACCAAAGTAGTCTCCAATATGTGGTCACCCAGAAGGATCTCAACATGAGTGTGAACTACCACCAAAGAAAGGCTAATGTGGTAGTTGATATCCTTAATAAGATTTCCATGGTTAGTGTGTCATATATAGAAAATGCTGGAAAAAGGAAGTTGGCTAAAGATGTTCATATGTTGGCAAGATTGGTAGTGAGATTGAGTGAGTTTGGAAATGGTTGTGCAATGGTTCTTCACAGGCCATCATCGTCTTTGATTGATGAGGTAAATGCTTAGTGAAATCTTGATCCCATTTTCATTTAGTTGAAAACTTTAGAGAAAGGTAGAAAGGTAGAGGTCTTTTCACAAGGACAGATTGTGCACTCTGATATAGAGGAGGTTGTGTATACCAATGATGACAAGTTGAAGAATTTGATAATGCAAGAAGCTCATTATTCTTCATATTCCAATCATCTTAACTATACCAAAATATATAGAGACTTGGGAGAGATTTATTGGTGGAATGGAATGAAGAAGGACATTGCTCAATTTGTATCGGAATGTACCAACTGCTAGCAGGTTAAAGTTGAACACCAAAGGTGAAGTGGCCTAGCCTAAGATATTGACATTCTGACGTGGTGATGGCCACATAATTTTTATTTGCCCATATTGTCGACCTTTAGATCAAGGTGGTTGTGTTGGTCAAGTGACTCGAGGAGGGGATAAGATGCTTGATACTATTACCAGTAATTAAAAGTTTTCTTGGCTTTGTTGTGCATGTATTGTTAGGCCCGGTGTCCCACTATTTGTTCTCTATTCTTTTTGTTGCAAGTAGGGCTTTTTGAGTGCCCAAGGTGGTATGTGGATCTTTGGTGTCTATCCTTTTGTTGAGTATGTAGTTGCTAGGAGGTTCATAAGTGTTGATCCGGGTTTGTATTGCCTTAAGTCTTTCTTTGTGGTTTGTTGGAGTGGCATGGTGGATTTGTATGTCATTATATAGATGGAATAGCTATATGCATGTAGTGTCTCTATGGATGGTATAACTCGTAGAGCTCGATCCTGAATCCCTAATGAACTTGTCTTGAAGTGGGAGGTTGTCAAGTGGTAGAAAAAGGGGTAGGTACATTTTTTGTCTTAGGGTACAATTGGGTCCCCAAGGTGTTACATTTGTCATCTTTTGAGAAATGGAGGTGTTGAACCTACGTTGTTTTGTCTATAGAAGTATTGTTTGTAGTAGACAAGGCTTCAATGTCCTTTTCGATAATTTTAATTTTGGGTTAGTGTCCTGTGGTTTGTCTAGTACACTGGTTATGCCCATAAGCCTCATGAGTAAGCTCTTTAGTCCCTACTCTTATAGGTTTATGGTGATTTTTGGTGATGATAATGTTGTTCAGTCCCTAATGAAGTAGTGCATGTGAGTCATTTGAGGGTATTACTACAAGTTTAAGGAAGAAGGTTGGGTACTAGTAGGAGAGATGGAAATTTTTGTTGTAAGAGGTTGCCTTCGTAGGTTGCATGGTGCCGAGTGATGGTATTAAGGTGGACCTTAGTGAAACGAAGGTGATTAAAGATTAGCCTAGACCTTTGACTTCATTAGATATAAGGATCCTCTTGGGTTTAATTGGCTATTATGGAGATTCTAAGTAGGTTCTCTTCTGTTGTTGTTGCTATGACTTAGTTGACCTTAAGTAAGGCCATGTTTGACTGACATTTTGAGTAGGTGATTTGATAGGTCTGAGAGTTGCTAATCCTTGTGTTATTCCATGGTGCTAGTAGGATTCATGTTTATGTGGGTTGATCCTTGATTCGTTGCAACCAAGGCAACCAAAAATTATTTTCAAAAAAAGAAACCTACATGGATTTTGTTTACTTTAATTGGGGTTTTAGTATTATGATTCCTAAAATTCTATTGATGCATGGGTAGTGTTTATATGATGATTTTAATGTTATTTAAACCGTTATATGGTGATTTACTTTGAATTTATCAAGTTATAAGTATGCATGTTCCCCTTTTGAAATTATTTATGCATGAGAGATTATACTATGAATTTAAATATGGAATTAATTATGTTTTCATTTCAATTTTATTTTATAAATATTGATTTTAAATGGGGTCTTAATTACCCGTGTCATTTCCTCATTGTTCATAGCATATGCATTCATGCACATGGATTATTTTGAATAAAAATTATGTTATCGGTAAGCCCAATTTTGTTATATGGTATGATTTTGATGAAATGATGGTTATGACAACATTGTGAAGACATATATGTCTTTGATTTTTGCTCTTTGGGCATTGTGGGTACTTGCACCATTTTGTATATGAATGGGCTATTACTATGCATAAGTATTATGACTATGAAATATGATTTTCACTGTTGTGCCTAAGTATGAATTATTATGAATGGTGTTTGGTGTTTAAGCTCAATTGCGCATTGAAATGATTTGGAAAATGACTATTGCCTCTTTCAATGTATGTACATGCAGATTTTAAGAATTCTTGTGGGATGACGGCCTAGCTTGATGGGTTCGAGGTCTTGGGGTTGTTTGGGCTACTTGCGTAGCATGCTTTCAATGAGTGTAGAACTCACAGGGTTGTAATATGATGGTTAAGGGTGGTCGATCTATTTAGTCAACTATAATGGTTTATTCACTTCTCTAAGGTTGATTTGGGGTTCAGGTTTTGTTTTCAGGTGTGAAGGACGGTAGGTGATATCCCTAGGGGTCCTTTGAACTAGGAGTGATCATTTTGGTTATTAATGGCATTTGTGGTGGCTTGTGCGCTGGATGTGTCTGTTGGGTTTCATGAATAGGGTCTTGAAACCCTACCATGGTATGTTTGTGGTGGTCTCTAGTGATGAGGTATTGAATTGTTTAGAGTTTATGAATCATTTCGGGGTGGTGTTGCATGTCTTGGAGGATGAGAGGTTGTTTGCTAATTGTGATAGTTGTGAGTTGAGGGTAATAAGAAGATAGTTAGGACTCCTTAGGGATTATGAAATGAGTGTGCATTATTTCTCCTAGTAAGGCTAGTGTTTGGTTTGTGTTCTAAGTAGGGAGCCTATGGGTAACTTAGCATATATGGTTAATGGTTGCAAGGAGGTTACTAGTGGAATCCATCGGTCGGCTAGATTGGGAGTTAGGTTGGAGGAAGTTGAGAATGGTAGTGTAGTCTCCTTGGTGGTTCCAAATTTTCTTTGGTTGGAAAGGTCAAGTTTAAGCAAGGCCTTGGTTTTGCCTTACTACAGTTGGATGTTTTGGGTGAGAGAATGCTTGAGTGGAAATTGTCTCCCAATTGGGGGATGATGGTTATGGTACAAAGAGGGTTAGGTGTATTTGAGATTGATAATTGACTTGAGGACTGTGGGTTCTTATGCAGTGTAGAGGTAGGTTGGTATGGTTGCACAAGTTTGGGGGTTTTCCTATGGATGTAGGTATGGTTCATATGATTCTTCATTCTTCTAAGTGGATGGGATCTGTTGGTGACCTTAGTGCTATAGAAATCATCAAGTATGTGGTGTTCATTTAGACCCTTTTAAGAGAATCAGCAAGCTAAAGTTGTCTCCAAGAAAGCCAAAGCGGTCTAATAAGAGCGATATTCGTACCTCATTCACTCTAATCAAGCCTAAGATAGCGACGAAGTCCTTCATATGATTCCAAGCCCTATGTTTCAGCCCTTACGTCATTCATATGCATTCATGTTTAAGTTAGCAAGTATATGATGATTTTACACTTATTTGTGATTTTGAAAATGGTGTTTTAATAGTAATGTTACATTGTTGTTGGGTCTGATTTGTTATAATCACTCTTGTCTTGTACATCTCTTTTACATTCGGGGATGAATGTTCTCAAGGGGGAGATATTGTAATGACCACAAAAAGTGCCCAAAAATGTACCCAGAATTCTCGAAATTTTAATTTCTATATATCTAAAAATTCATTCATTATTTCAAAAATTCGATGTCATATTCATGTTTAAGGGGTCAAAATTAGGGGGAAGAGGGTTTAACTCCGATTTAAGTGCGAAGAATTAGAAATTACAAAATTTCAAGGATGCAATTTCCAGTAATGATCCGCGTTTGAGTTGCGACACACCCCACTGTTATTTTGTGCATTTCTGTTTTCGGCTCCAAGTCTTTGGGTCTTGGGCCTAGGGTTCCCATGCGTGTTTTTACCTATACTTTACCTTATTTCACCCTCATATCATCCTAAACATTCCCCAATACTCACTCAAACACTTTGACTAATATTTATCTCAAGATTCAAGTCCTAAAACCCTCATCTGGATCTAAGGAATTCCTTCAAGCTTCAAGTCTCCATTAAAGTCTTTTTCAGGAAATTCTTCAAGGTCAAGGTATGTAGGTTTTAGCAATTGACTTCTTTAACCCATGGTGCCCCAATCTTCTATTTACTCAATTTGCATGATTTAAAGTTGATTTTACATGTGGTTCTTGTATATTAAGAAATTTACTATATAGTAAATTGAGTTCATCAAAGTATGGTTGTTTTAGAATATTTTGAGCTCTAAATCTTGGATCTAATATTGGATATCATAAGGAGTTTTGATGTGAATGTCTTGGGGGTGTTGCAAGGTGTTGATTAGTGGTTTTACAACAGATTTTCTTGCATGATTTCATCTCTAAATTGCACACCCTCCAAGTGTTTGATAAAATGTTCGACTAGTGTTTCTTGTGGAATTGATGGTCCGAAGCACGAGATATGATATGAATGGCGTTATGATGATGAAATGAGCTTATGTATATGATAAATTCTATATAAAGGGTTGCATTATACCATGCCCAATCCGGGGGGTCCAAGAACCTGGATAACTGAGATGGGGGTTTGTACTCATTAACCGAAGGAAGGGTTAGTACTTCTCCACCTAGTGATGGGACGACACCATCACTAACCGAGTTAGGGTTTTGTACTCATCAACCAAGTGAAGGGTTAGTACTTCACCACTTAGGTGATGGGGTGGATTATCACCAATCGAGTTGGGGGTTTGTACTCATCAATCGAGTGAAGGGTTAGTACTTCACCACCTAAGTGATGGAGCGGCATCATCACTAACCTACCAAGGGGTTTGTACTTTGGAAATCTAATTTTGTCTATCCTACACATATGACATCCTATATGATCATGAGTTATTTAAGCATGTTTTACTATAACATTAATCATACATGCCATATTGTTGTATTATGCTTACTGCCTATTGTTATGCATTTTGATTATGAGGCCTATCTATTATTGTATTGTATCCTACATACTTAGTACATTCAAACGTACTAATGCATATTCTTGCCTACATGATATCACCATGTAGGAATCAGAACCCAACTTAATCATCCTTCTCCTCCATGTGGCTAGTCGGTACCACTCAAGATATTTGGTGAGTCCTCCACTTCGGGGAGCTTAATCTGTGTTTCTTTTATTATGTATTGAGACATTCTTTTTTGTGTTCTATTTTGAGTATGAGGGTGAGCTCGACTGCTTTGTCTTGGCCTCCTCTCTTATCTATGTAATAGAGCTATTATTGTACACGCTATGTATCTATTACACAAATCTTGATTCTATTGTCTCTTGATGTCATTGTTATGTAATCTTTCCCTTAGTCCCTTGACCTTGTTCCTAAACTTTGACATGTTACTTAAGTATAAATCTCTCTCCCTTAGCCCCAATTCCCCCTGTTCATATTTTTTTATGATGTTTTATACTGCTTTCATGACCAAGGATGTGTAGTGATATGTTACGAGGATTTCTTGGGGCTCCTTTAGGTACCCCATTCGCCGGACACGTCTAGGCCCTAGGCTTGGGTCGTGACAACCACTTTCAAAATGAGCCCTCTTGGACTCACCACTTTTTTCTCAGCTTTTGCCCATATAATTGCTTGACATATGTCATGAGATGGGACAAATCCATATCACTTACTAGCATGGCAGTATGACACTCCTCATTGACCAATTCAGACACTCTCGAAACAAACTTGTTCATCCTTTATCTAGGTCCGGTAACCAATTGTGAAGCATACTTGGAGAGCTTGTTGAACTTGAGGGCATATTCCCTTACACTCATGAAACCTTGCTTAAGGTTCATAAACTCCATCATCTTAACCTCCCTTATCTTGATAGGAAAGAACCAGTTGAGGCAAGCGGCTTTGAACTCCTCCCAAAGAATACCATCATCATCACTCCTCTCTAAGTTTCATTGGCTGAACCACATTCGGTCCACACCCTTGAGCTAGTATGACACTAACTCCTCTTTCTCTACTAGATTGACTCCCATAATAGATAGCACTTTATACACCTCATCAATGAACTCTTGGGGATCCTCTTCCTACTTGGATCACTTGAACGACAATAGGTTCATTCTTGTGAAATCTCTTACCCTAGAGGCCGGAGTGAGAGCATGAGGCGCATGGGCCCCATAGTTCATTTGGTTCGTCATAGCATGGGTCAATATTGTGATAGCGTCATGTATTTCTTCTTGGGCCACCCCTCCATCTTGAGGAGCTTGAGGAGCGGGAGGGGACAGTTGCTCCTCGGTATTAGGGGCTCTCCTTAGTCTTTTCCTTGGAATTAGCATGATCTAGAGTGAAACAAGAGTATTCATTAGGGGAAAAGCCTTATAGTTACACCTAAAGCATGATATAGACCATGAAGAAGTGAAACATTTCCGAAAATGCCTCATAGCCTCCCATTTATAGTTGTGGCACTCTTCACAACCATGAATAAAACTCTAATTGACGCGGTGTGATGGATTTTCGAGGAGCATTAATAACCTAGTGCTCTGATACCAAACTTGTGATGACCCAAGAATATGGCTTAGATATGACACAGCGAATGGGAACTCGAAGGACTCCAAACAAGCCTCTTAGCATATCAATCACATATCCTGGTCGCAGAAGCAAAATAAACAATAACAAGAGATAAAATAAAAGGGGAAGTGGGACTATGGGAATCTTCGAATTCATAAAAGCATAAAAGAGTCAAGCTCATAGCATAAGTACATCGTAATATCCAACAACACCTCTAACTTAGAAAGGAGTAGGGCCCAAAAAATTCTTCGGGCTCACCCTTATAATAACAAGTTTTCAACCAAATAATGTCTCAAAATAGCAAGAGTAATGTCGGTAGCGTCCTCTCACTTGAAGAATCACCAAAGCTTACCTCCAAAGTATCAACTAGCCACATGGAGGATGATCAAAAGGTGCTCCATTCCTTACATGGTAATGTCATGTTGGCATAGAGTATGCGTTAGTACATTTGAATGTACTAAGTATGTGAGATGCAATGCAACAAAACACAAGCCAATAAAGTTAACATGCATAAACATAAGCAATAGATATATAATCTCAATATGGCATGCATGATCAATACTCATAATAAAATATGGTTGTAAATCATTCATCTTACAAAATATATATAGCACACATAAGTGGGAAAAGACCTTAACCAAGATAGACCAAGTAGCTACAACTTGGAATCCAAGGCATGACACATCCTTGGTCAGGTGGACGGGCATGACACCCACCGACTAGGTATGGTCGACTTGTCAAGGCAAAGTAAAAATGATAACATGACGAGATGGATCCACTAGTATAGCTAGAATAAACATCATAATCCTATGGTGGCACATAGTGTATAGACTAAGGACTATATAAAAGGACCCCTTGAGTTGAGCCCCCATCTTAAGCCTCAATCCATGCTAAGTCAAATCCCATGGAATACTTGAAATAATCATAACTTGTATAACTTGTAGGAAATATGGAAACATGACATGAGAAGCTCTTGAAACATGCTTAACCTTTAGTAGTGAACCTAACTTGAACATGAGAGTAGATCATAATCATACATGATCCCTTACTTTAACATGAACGGCTTATAAGAGGTAAAAATCTTGAAATAGGGCTTAACTTGATACTTTTAAAATCATAGATGCTTTTCGTGAATTCAGTTGTACTTGAAAGCCCTTAATCATATAGTCACTTGAGTTGTAAATCATGAAAAGGTCATCAATAACTTGAGAATTCTTGACTTGACATTTTATCAAACACTTGGTGGGTTCATGACACTTGTTCAGAATTATGCACTTCAAGAGTAAAATAAGATGAGTAAACTCAATGCAAATGAATCCACAAACATGTCATAAAACTCTCACGAAGGATAACTTTAAATCCATTACAAAAGCTCATGATACTTCATAGTTACATATCTCGAAACATGCATTGTCTCAATATGTACAATAAATTCATGATATAAGCTCGAAATAGATAGTCGTGCATAATCAATCAATATTTCATAAAACCCCAACATAATTGATGCTCATAATTCATAATCAAATTTACCCATAGGTAATACAACTTGAAAACATGTAATTTTTATGAAAAGGGAAGGTTGGGCTCCATAGGTTAAAGAGAGCCAATAGATGAAACCCACATACCTCAAAACTTGAATTTTTTTAGGTGAACTTGAAGTAGACTTAGAGCTTGGAATGAATCTTGGAGTTCCAAAGTTTAGCTTGAGATCCTTACATTTGAATGAGAGAATTCATAGAGTTTAGAGAGGTTTGAGAGAGGGCTTTGTGGGATATAAAGTTGAGAAATGGCTAAGTATGAGTGATTTCAAGTTTTGGTGGGCATGGGACTATGACTCCGATGCCCTTGGGAGCATAAGAAAAATTAAGGAAAATTTTTTATTGTTTAGCGTCCAGTCTACGACACGGATCAGATATGAAGGAAGGAATTACACTGCTCTGTGCCCTTGGCATGGTGTGGCCAGGGCATAAATGCTCTCTGGAAATCAAAAATCAGCGAAAATTATTTTTTCACTACAGGTCCTCAAAAATCCAGATTATACCCATTTCATCCTGATCGAGAATATGAAGTCGGATTTTTGATATCATGCACGATTTTTTGGGATATATAGAAATTATTATTATGGACATTCTGCAGCACATGTTTGAGTCATTTCAACAAGTACCTATCCCTACATGGTTAAATCATGCAAGAAAATATACATTAGTATGTTTGAGCTAACTATATTGGATGAAATACATGGATGAAACTATAATCGGTCTTAATTAAACATAAGAAATTGGTATACGTAAGATTAATGAGTCATACAATAAGCTTAAACATGCACAAGGAGTATGACTCAGATCAGAATGAGTTAATGCACGTAAAACACACAAATTTAGAGCATATCGTAGGATGATATAAACTTGTGGGAATGGACCATAACTGACCATAGGGACATGTGATCTACAACATGGAATCCAATGAACTCCTTCTATTGGGAAAAGGTCATTGCACTCCTTTCATTACGAAAAGGTGAGTCTACTTGCCAAGGTAGATATCTAAAACTTCGTAACTTTGTAATTGCATATTTCATAAACTCTGGGCCTACGTGGATCCACTACCCTAGTCTATAAGGCTCTTATTGTGGCACATAGTTAGGGACATTGAGATTTAGCTTAAATAGATCTTGCCTTAACTAAGGGGATGAGTCCCAATCTCTAGTCTTCTCGGTGCTAAGTCATCCCACAAAAATCTTTAAAAACATACTATTTGAATAATAGGTAGAAATCGTAGGAGTAGCCCAAACTTAAGAATATTTCTTAAAAATCTTTCGGGGTAATAACTATCATACATATATCGTTGGTAACCTTAACTTTGAAGCTTTTCATAGATGCCATAATCATAATGACAATTCATGGAAAATTTTCATTAAAAATAAGGTGGGCAAAGTTAATTCATGGAACAATCATAAATCACATAATTCTTAAGAAATTTTATTAAAAAGGAACATTAACATCACCCAATCTTAATCTTATCATAACCCATCATAGAATCAACACCAAACTTCAAGTATATCTATATATATATATATATATATTACTTTGCAAAATAGTCATTGAACTTCATAGGTATTATATATTAACATAAGAATCATAAAATCATCATAACCATGCATAAGAATTTAGAAACTTAAAGTAAAGATAATATGGATAGTAGGGAACTCTATGGGTTAAAATATACCTATAAATAAACTCACATACTTGGGAAACAAGATAGAATCAGAATTGAAATCTTTAGGATGAAACTTGGGAAACCCTAGCTTTGCTCTTGCCTATCCTTGAGGGCTCTTTTGCCTTAGAGAAATTAATGAGTGTAGAATGAAAATAAGTAGGCTTCTAGGCTAATATAAGTTCCTTTTCCATCCTCAAAATGACATGGTTTTGAAATAGAATTGATGGGAATGACCAAACTAGCCCTTATTAAAACCTGTCAAAAGTCATCTACAAGACCTTGACTACGGGTCGTAGATCGACCTACGAGCCTAAGTCCATTCGTCTTATGGCTCACCCAAGAATCGTGAAATCTAACTTTTACTGAATTAAAAAGTACGACAAATAGGATGAGCCATAAAACTTCTACATGTCATGGTTTGGCTCGTAGTCCTTCCAAACTTAGCCAAATTTCTTCTTGTTTCTGACCTCATGCCACATAATACTGTATGGGTCGTATCCCCTTCTACGGGCCTTATGACTAGTTGTAAATCATCTTTCCTAAAAACTCTAATTTTTCCTTCATGTATAGAATACTAGTGAAGAACCTATCCACAATCCATAAAATACATTATGAGCCATAACTCGTTCCATAGGATAGCCCATACTTGGAAACTTTGCCTCTTCATAAAGTTAATGAGCTGTACATACGAGCCATAGAATGACTCATGGGCCATACGTTTTCTTGTGAACTAGATTCTTAGGCATTTTCAACCCAACTCTCCTGCACTCAACTCTTCTAAAATGGGTGTTGTTACAATATCCCCCCTTGGGAATATTCATCCCTAAATGTATTTAAAGTGAAACGACCCCAAAAAGTGCCCAATAATATGCCTCAAAATGATCAGAATTTTAATTTCCATATATCTAAAAATTTGTTTGTTATTTCAAAAATTCGATTTCATATCTGTGATCAGAGGTAAAAATTAAGTGAGCAAGGGTCTAATCTCGATTTAAGAGTGAAAAAATAGCAATTATAAATTTTTCTATGACGAACTCTAGAGAGCTTTCTGTGACGCCTCCATGATGCGCCTTGGGCGTGCTTCAGTACAAATCTCCTCCACATCCTTTCCATGATGAGGAGACGCGTATTTGCCTGGCAGTGTTTTTCTTGTGCAGCCCAAAACATTCTAAGTGTTGGGAGGAAGTTTCCCAAATGCATTTTTATCTATACTTAACCAAATTTCACCTTTATATCATCCTAAATATTTCCCATTACTTCCTAAAATACTTAGCCATATTCTCACTCCCAAACTCAAAACTCAAAGCCCTTATCCAGATTTAAGGATTCTTTTCAAGCTTCAGGTCTCCATTGTCAACCTTCACCAAGAACTTCTCCAAAGCTAAGGTATGTGGTGTTGAACCATTGGGTCCTTTCATCCACAGTGCCTAAACCCTCTTTTACTTAATAGTGCATGATTTAAAGTTGGTTTTACATATGGGCCTTGTATATTGAGTAAATTACTGCACAGTGATTTTAGTTTATGAAAGTATGGTTGTTTTAGCATATTTTGAGTTTTCAATCTTGGATCTACTATTGGATTTGACGTGGGGTTTTGATATGAATGTCTTGGGGGTGTTTCAAGGAGTTGGTTAAAGATTTTACCACTGATTTTCTTGCATTATTTCATCTCTAAATTGCATGCTCTTTTACCCCCATTACACATCCCCCAAGTGTATGGTAAAATGTCCAGCAAGGGTTTCTTATTAAAATGAAGTTACAAAGCATGAGATATGATATGAATGATGTTATACTATTGAAATGAGCCTATATACATGATATACTCTATATAAAGTGTTGTTCCCAATCCGGGGGACTAAGAGCCCGACAACCGAGGTGGGGGTTTGTACCCATCAACCATGTGAGGGGTTTGTACTTCACCACCAGGGTGATGGGGTGAGATCAGCATCAACCAAGGTGGGGGCTACTCATCAACAAAGGTGGGGGTTTGTACTCATCAAACCATGTGACAGGTTGATACTTCACCACTAGGGTGATAAGGTGTGATTATAATCAACCATGTGAGAGGTTTGTAACACACCACCAGTATGATAGAGTGAGATCATCAATAACTGACCAAGGGGTTTATACTTTAGAAATCTAGTTGGTCTATTCTTTACTAGTGATATCTTATATGAGCATAAGTTACTTAAGCATATTTTACTAACGTATTGATCATACATGTCATATTGATATACTATGCCTCTTGTTTAATGTATGCATTTTGAGTATAATCTCTTTCTATTGTTGTATTACACCCCATATACTTAGTATATTCAAATGTACTAACGTATACTCTTGCCTATATGATATCACCATGTAGGAATCGGCGCCCAAGTTGATCATCCTTCTCCTCCACTTAGTTAGACGATGCTACTCCAAGCTTGTTTGTGAAATTTGGACACTTTGTCTTATGTTTTCCTCTTATCTATGTATTGAGACACTATCTTATGTTCTATTTGTCTATGTGGGTGAGCCCAGTTTCTTTTTCTTGGCACCTGCTCTATCTGTGTAAGTAAAGGTGTTAGTTGGACAAGTTTTGTTTTATGATATGAGCTATGGTTCCTTGTCTTTTGATGATGATATGTTGCAAAGCTTTCCCTTAGCCCTAATGCCTCATTCTATTCTACATGTCTTTTTTTGCTTTCGCGACCAAGGATGTGTAATGACAAGTTAAATGGCTTGTTTAGGGTTCCTTCGGGTTCCCCATTTACTAGTCACGTCTAGGCCCTAGGCTTGGGGTATGACATAAAGGTAGGCTCTAAAGAGTAAACTACAGCTAATAACCCAGTATGCATGCAAATTGCAAGTGAAACATCATTTTTCAAATATTTCATATTTTATAGTTTAAAACATGTCTCAAATAATCCATATATGTTAAAATAAATGCAGATATCATGAGAATCCAAAATGGGTGAGACTTGAGGTTTCAGAAGAATTTCTTAATACCTTATGCTTGAGTAGAGTTGAGTAGATATGGATGGTGGTACATCATATCCGCTTCCGCTTCCCATGTAGTAACCTCAGCTTGTTGCTTCCTCCAAAATACTTTGACGAGTGTGACCTCCTTGTTCCTTAGCATCTTTAGTTGTCAGTCTAGAATTTCAATTGGTACCTATTCATAACTCAAATCCTCTTCAAGGTTCACATCAGAAAAGGAAATTACGGATCTTGGGTCACCCAAGAATTCCCTCATCATCGATACATGGAAGACCAAATGAATCAAGTGCAACTCATTGGACTTCCTTGTAAGGTCCCACATATCTAAGACTCAATTTTTTTTCTTACCAAATTGGAGAACACCTTTAATTGGAGATACCTTCAAATAGGCCTAATCGCCAACATGGACCTCAAGTTCCCTTCTTCATACATCCAAGTAGGACTTATGTCTTGGGTTGCCTACGATTTCTCCCTTATGCCTTTAATTTTTTCCATAACATTCATCACCAAGTGAAGTTCTATTAATTCCACCTCCCAAACTTTGAACCACTGAATGGACAATCTACATCTTCTACCATATAACGTTCAAATGGTGCTATCCCAATACTCGCATAAAAGTTGTTGTTGTAGGCTATTTCGATAAATGGAAAATGTTTATCCCAACATCCCTTTAATTCCAGCGTGAAAACCTCAACATATCTTCCAAAGTTTGAATAACCCTTTCAGCTTGTCCATCAATATATGGATGAAAAGTTGCACTCAACTTCACTCTAATGCAAAGTCCTCTTTAAAGGACTACGAAAAGTGAGAAGTGAATTAAACTCCATGACCTGATATGATGGGTAATAGAATTCCATACAACCTAACCAACTCTTACAAATACAAGTGGGCATTGTCCTCAGCAATGAATGTAGTTTTGACCAGCATGAAATGAGTTGGCTTTCTCATGCGGTCAACTATCACCCATACGTGGTTGAAGTATTTTTTGTTCCTTGGCAATATTGATCTACTCCCACTGCCATGTATGAATATCAATATATTGATCTAAGCCACCCGGCCTTCAGTTTTTAACTTTTAGTTGCTAGTAATTGGTGCATTCAGACACAAATTGAGAATTGTCCTTCTTCATCCCATTCAACAAATAAATATCCCTCAAGTCTCTATAAATTTTGGTTGTGCCGGGAAGAATGGAATATGAAGGTTTATCGGCTTCTTGCATGATCAACCTTGTCAAATAATCATTATTAGGTACATAAAACCTCCCTTGATACTGGAATGCATCATCTCCCCCTTAGGAGAAGATCTCTACCTTTCCATCTTTCACTAAAGTTTTCAAACTCAACTAAAGTGGGATCAAGATCTTGTTTTGACCTAACATCATCAATCAAAGAAGATGATGACCCATGGAGAACCATTGCATCACTATTTTAGGACTACCGCAATCTCACTCCTAATTTTGTCAACCTATGAACATCTTTAACTAACTTCTTTTTGCCATCATCTTTTACATGAGACGCACTAACCATTAAAACCCTACTAAGGGCATTAGCTACCATGTTGGATTTACTAAGGTGGTACTTTACACTCACATCATAATGTTTGTATAGCTCTAACCACATCCATTGTCTCAAATTGAGATCTTTCAAGGTTGAAACAACCCTAAAATGTGTTCCAAAATGTGCCTCGGAAGTGCCCAAAATTGTAATTTTTATATTTTAAAAATTCATGCATTATTTTGAAAATATGACTTTATATTCTTGTTTAGGGAAGAAGTGAGTGGAAAATGGGTCTAACTCCGATTTTAGAGCAACCGTAGCAAAATTTAGAATTTCAAACTGAGCAAACAATAGTGAGTAGGCGCACCACTGGTGCGATGCGGCCAGGGCTCACCAGTGTATTATTTTATGCCCAGCTTTTTCTTTCATGTACAAGGCCTTTAGGTCTTGGACCTAAACCTCCCATACATAACAATACTTATACTTAGTCATATTTTACCTTTATATCATTTAAAACATTCCCCAATGCTCAGTCAATCCTTAAGATAATATTTCACCTCAAAATTCAAGTGTCTAAATCCTTTTTGGGTCTTAAGGATTTCACTCAAGCTTCTAGTCTCCCTTAAAATCTTCATCAAAGAATTCTCGAAAGCTAAGGTATGTGGGTTTCAACCAATGGGTCCTTTTATCCATGGTGCCCAATCTTCCTTTTTACCTAAATTGCATGATTTCAAGTTGATTAACTCCTAGGTCTTACTTATTATGAATGTCATTGCACAATATGTTGGGGTTTCATGAAATTGTGATTGTTTTAGCATGTTTTGAGCTATGAATCTAAGATCCATTATGAGATTTGATGAAGGATTTTGATGTATATTGCTTGAGGTTGTCACTAAGTTTCTACTCATGGTCTTACACTGAATTTTCTACCATGATTCAACTCTTGAATATCATGGTTTTATACTAGCACTACACTCCTTCCAAGTATTTTATAAAATGTTCGATTATGATTTGTTGAGAAATTGAAGGCCCAATGCATGTATAATGAGTTGAATGACTATTCAATATTGAAAGAAATGTATATATATGATATTATCTGAATGACTGTGATATTGAATGAAATGTATATATATGATATTATATCTATAGTGTTGGGGATTAACCAAGCCTCTCTCGGAAGGTTATAGGCCCGGGTAACCATATTGAGGGGTTTAAACCTCGATCGTCTCACTCGGGTGGTGGTAGAACCATGCTACAGTCTTGAGTGGTTTGTACCTCGATCTCTATGCTTGGGAGGTTGTTGGCCCATGCAACTGTCTTCAGGGTTTAGTACGCCAATTGCCCCTCTCAGGAGGTTGTAGGCCTGTACAACCATGTCTAGGGATTTATACCTTGATAACCACATATAGGGGTTTGTACTTCATCAACCACGTTGAGGATTTTGTACCTCATCAACCACATTGAGGGGTTTGTACCTCATCAATAACATTAAGGAGCTTGTACCTCATTCACCCCTCTAAGGAGGTTGTAGGGCTTGGATATTCACTAATAATGGTCTCTCCTTACACATGTGTTATGTTCTATATAAGCATGATTTTACTTCAAGCAACATTCATACATTCCATGTTGCTATGTGTTTATTCATTGCCTATGTTATGCATTTTGTTTATGGTGTTTATCAATTGTTGCATTGCATCCTACATAATTAGTACATTAAAACATGCTAATGCATACTCTATGCCTAGATGATGTGATCATATATGAACTAAAGTCCCACTTGATCATCCTCCTCCACGTGGCTAGTACGATCTCTCTCAAGCTAGTTGGTGAGTCCTCCATTCCTTATGCTATGTATTAAGTCTCTCTTTTCTTTATGTATGTTTCTTATTGACCATGAGGATGAGCCCAGTTGTATGTCTTGTCCCCCTCTAAGTTCTATGTTTAGAGGTGTTGTTGGACACTTTATGTATTTTATGCCATAAGCCTTGACTCTCTCCTATTTGATGTTTATGTAATAAAAGCTTTCCATTAGCCCTTTTTTCCTTATTTCTAATACAATAATGTTGTTTAATTGTTTTTCTCCGTGAGCAATGATGTGTAATGATATGTTAAAAGGCTTATTTGTCGTCCCTTCGGGTCCCTATTCACCGTGTCACATCTAGGCCCTAGGCTTGGGTCATGACAAACTTGGTATCAAAGCACTAGGTTGTTAGGTCCTCAGTGTCCAGCACACCACGTCGATTAGAGTCTTATTCATTGTTGTGAAGCATGCTATGACTATGAATAGGAGGCTATCAGGCGTTCTAGGAAATGTTTCACTTCTTTATGATCTATGTCATGTGATAGAGTAATGTCCCCTAAGGCTTACTACTAATCCCTAACTATTACATTTTAGGATATGTCTCAAGCTACTCAAGATGACAATATATCGTATATGAGGTTCACAATGCTCTCTGAGTATTGGCCAAAGCGGTGCCAAAATTGATGACTCAACTCAATCAACAAGTGAGTGTCCCCGAGACTTCAAGTGGTAAGAGGGAGGAGAGAGGTGCCAAGAGGGCCCATTTTGATGGAAAGTTCCAAAGTCCCAAAGATAGAGATGATACTATGTGTCCAACATATGGTAAGATTCATAGAGGCCCATGTTTGAAGGACATTAATTCTTGTTTCCATTTCAGTGAAGAGGGGCATAAGTGGAAAGATTGTCCTCCTTAATGTAATAAGGGTAAAGGGGGTGATGATTGGGTGACTCACCTTAGATTCCCATAATGTGGGAGGAATCATAGTAATGCATGTTAGAAGAACATGAGTGCATGCTTTAGGTATGGTAAGATGGGCCACAAAATTCTGAATTGTCCACATGCTCATAATAAGGGTAAGGATGGCCGACCAAAAGGCCAAGTTGGTCATGTTGATCAAGTGGCTCAAGGTGGCCAAGGTAGTGCCATACGGCACACTAAATTTTATGCTCTTCAAGAGAGGCATGAATGGGATGAGGTATCCGACGTTGCTACCAGTATGTTGAAACTTTCTTTGTCTTTGATGTGTATGCATTGATGGGCCCAAGTGGAACTATTTCTTTCATATTTCTTCCTTATTGCTAGTGGTTTTCAAGTGTGCCCGAGTGGTTGTTTAAACATTTGGAGTCCACCCCTTGTATTGAGTCTGTTATTTTTAGAAGGTTCATAAGTATTGTTCCGTGTTCATATTATATTAGGTCTTTCCTTGTGACTTCTTAGGTTAGACATGGCGGATTTTGAGGTCATACTTATGATGGATTAGTTGCATGCTTATTGTGTCTCCATTGATTGTAGGACTTATAGAGTTAGATTCCAGTTCCATAAAAAATTCGTGTTTGAGTGGGGGATTTTAATGTTGTTGTGAAGGGCTAAGTCTATGTCTTTTCAAAGGTACAATTGATTTCTAAGGGTTGCATTTTTCATCTTATAAGAATTAGGGGTGTTGAATCTAAGTTACTTCTATTGAGTTGTTTCTGGGGACCAATGAGCTAATAGATGTCCTTTTCAATATTTTGAATTTGGGGTGGTGCCTTTTGGTTTTAGTTAAGCATCAATTATGTCTATAGGTCTCATGAATTAGGTCTTTAAACCCTGCCTTGTTATGCATTTCATTGTCCTTGTTGGTGATCTATTGGTTTGTCTCCAAGAGTGAGGAGAAGCATGTGAGTCATTTGAGGGTAGTACTACAATGTTTAACGAAGAAGGTTGGTTACTAAATAGGAGAAATGGGAGTTTTGGATGTAATAGGTTGTATTCCTAGGCCATGTGGTGCCAGGTTATGGCATTAAGGTGGACCCTAATAAAATGAAGGTGATTAGAGATTAGCCTAGATTGTTGACCCGTCGCATATTAAGGGTGGCTTGGACTTAGCGGGTATTACCAGAGCTTTGTGGATAGGTTTTCTTCTATTGCTTCTCCTATGACTTAGTTGACCCTAAGTAAGGCTAATTTGAGTGGACCGATAAGTCTGAGTAGAATTTCTAAAACCATGAAGGTTAAGCTTGTGTCGGCTCCTCTCTTGGCTCTACTGGAAGGGTTGGAAGGGTTGTTGTGTATTGTTATGCCTCAAGAATTGATTTGGGTGGTGTTTTGATGCTGAAAGATTACTTAAGGTACTTTGAAAGGATCACCCTACTCATAATCTTGAACTAGCTGCCATGGTATTTGCATTAAAGATTTAGGGTCATTATTTTTATGGGGTGCATATTGATGTGTTCACCACTCATAAGAGGCCCCATTATGTCTACACTTAAAAGGATCTCAACTTGACACAAAGAAGGTGGTTAGAACTTCTTAAGGACTATGATATTAGTGTGCATTATCATCCCAATAAGGACAATGAGGTGGCCAATGCTTTGAGTATGGTTTGCATGGGTAGCCTAGCACATATTGATGATGGTGAGAAACGAGTGGGTTGGGATGTCCATCAGTTGGCTAGATTTGGAGTTAGGTTGGAAGAGGTGGATAATGGGGGTGTTGTGGTAGTTGATGGCTCTAAATCTTCATAGGTTGAGGAGGTGAAAGCTAAGCAAGATCTTCACCCCGCTTTTTTGGGCATGAAGGCATTGGTAAAAGATGGTAAGGTAGAGGTCTTCTCCCAAGGGGGAGGAGATGGTGTCCTTAGATACCCGGGTATGTTGTGTGTGCCTTGTGTTGATAGCTTGAGAGACTACAATCTTGATGAGGATCATGGTTCTTCTTATTCTATTCACCTGGTTCTACCAAAATATATAAATATTTGACGGATGTGTTTTGGTGGGGATGTATGAAGAGGGACATTATGAAATTTGTAGTCGGTTGTCATAGTTGCAAACAAGTCAAAGTCGAACATCAAAGGTCGGGTAGCTTAACCCAAGACATCAAAATTCCTACTTGGAAGTGGGAGGAGATTAATATGGATTTTGTGGTCGGGTTGCCAAAGACTAGAAAGGTTTTGATTCCATTTGGGTTGTTATTGATAGGATGATGAAATCAACTCACTTTCTACCAGTTAATACCACAAATGGGGCTAAAGAATATGCTATGTAGTACATTAATGAACTGGTGAGGTTGCATGGGGTTCCTTTGTCCATTATATCAGATTGTAAAACTCAATTTACTTCATATTTTTGGAGGTCCTATCAGAGGGGTCTTGGTACAAGAGTTAAACTTAGTACAACCTTTCACCCTCAAACAGATGGCCAAGCCGAAAGAACTACCCAATTAATTGTGGATATGATTAGGGGTTGTGTATTGGAGCTTAAGTGTAGTTGGGATGGTCGTCATCCATTGATTGATTTTACCTATAACAATAGCTATCATGCTAGTATTTATATGGCCCCTTTTGAGGCTCTCTATGGTAGACGTTGTAGATTACTGATTGGGTGGTTTGAAGTTGGAGAGGTGGCTTTTTTGGGACTAGATCTGGTTATGGATACTGTTGAAAAGATTATGATGATTAGAGAAAGGTTGACGATAGCCCAAAGTCGGCAAAAGTCCTATGCTGATATGAGAGAAGGGATCTTGAATTCAAAATTGGTAATTGGATTTATTTGGAGGTTTCATCCACGAATAGTATCATCAAGTTTGGCAAGAGAGGGAATTGAGTTTATGGTTTTTATATTCTTATAGAGTTTTAAGGTTGTGGGTGTTATGGAGGATAAGTTGGCTTAGGAGAAGATCCCTGTGGAGATATTGGATGGATGGATGGGATGAGTTGATTAACAAGGATATAGTGTTCGTCAAGTCCCTTTGGAAGAATCGTCAAGTCGATAATTTCTCTCGAGGAATCAGAGCAAGAATGGAGAAGTGATATCCGAACCTGTTTCACTCTATTCAATCTTGTGATAACTCATCAAGTCCTTTTGTTTTATGATTCCAAATTATATGTTTTAGCCCCAATGTCATTTTCATGCATTCATGTTTATGTTGACAAGTTCATGATGATTTTGACACTTATGTCGAGATTTTGAAAATGGTGTTTTAAATGAGTTATTCCATTCTTATTGGGGTTGATTTATTCATATTACTCTTCTCAGGTATGTTTTTTTGACATTCGGGGATGAATGTTCCTAAGGGAGAGATATTGAAACGACCCCATAAAGTGCCTGAAAATGTGCCTCGAAAGTCCCCAGAATCGTAATTTTCGTATATCTCAAAATCCGTGCATTCTTTCAAAAATTTGACTCCATATTCTTATTCAAGGGGATAAATTGAGTGGGAAATTGGTATAATCCTTATTTTAGAAACCATAGCAAAATCTAAATTTTAAAAGTGAGCAAAACATAGTGAGTTGGCGCGCTAGTGTATTATTTTGTGCCTAATTTTTCCTTTCCGATCCTAGGCCTTTGGGTCTTGGGGCTAAACCTCCTCACGCGTACAAATACCTATACATAGCCATATTTTACCCTCATATTATTCAAGACATTCCCCAATACTCACTCAAATCCTTAGATAATATTTCACCTCAAAATACGAGAGTCCAAATCTCTTCTGGATCTTAAGTATTTAACTCAAGCTTCAAGTCCCCATTAAAATTTTCATCAAGGAATTCTCTAAAGCTATGGTATGTGGGTTTCAAATAATGGATCCTTTCAGCCATAATTCCCAAGCTTCATTTTTACCGAAATTGCATGATTTCAAGTTGATTAACTCTTGGGTCTTACTTATTATGAATTTCAATGAACACTATGTTGGGGTTTCATGAAATTGTGATTATTTTAGCATGTTTTGAGCTATGAATCTAAGATCTATTGTGAGATTTGATGAACTGTTTTGATTCATATTTCTTGAGCATGTTACCAAGTATCTATTGATGGTCTTACACTGAATTTTCTAGAATGATTCTACTCTTGAATTGCATAGTTTTACACTACACTACACACCTGCCAAGTGATTGATAAAATGTCATGTTATGATTTGTAGATGAATTGAAGGCTCAATGCATGTCTTATGTGTTGAATGACTACATTATGTTGAAAGAAATTATGTATATGATATTATCCCTATAGTGTTGTGGATTAACCAATCCTCATTTGGGAGGTTGTAGGACCGGGTAACCATGTCGAGGGGTTTGAACCTCGATCGCCTCGCTTGGGAGGTGGTAGGGCCATGCAACCATGTAAGGGGTTTGTACCACGATCGCCTCACTCTGGAGGTAGTAGGCCTATGCATCCATGTCGAGGGGTTTCTACCTTGATAATCACATTGAGGTGTTTGTACTTCATCAACCATGTTGAGGGGTTTGTTCCTCATCAACCATGTCGAGGGGTTTGTACCTCATCAGCCATGTTGAGGGGTTTGTACCTCATTCACCTCTCCAAGGAGGTGGTAAGCCTTTTATATTCACTAATAATGGTCTCTCCTTACACATGTATTATGTTCTATATAAGCGTGATTTTACCTGAAGCATCATTCATACATGCCATATTGCTATATGCTTATTCATTTCCTATGTTATGCATTTTGTTTATGGTCCTTATCACTTGTTGCATTGCATCCTACTTACTTAGTATATTCAAACATACTAACTCATATTCTATGCCTAGATGATGTCACCATGGAGGAACTGGAGTCCCATTGATCCTCCTCCTCCACGTGACTAGTAAGATTTCTGTCAAGCTAGTTGGTGAGTTCTCTATTCCATGGACAATGTCTATGCTCTTATGCTATGTATTAAGTTTCTTGATATATGTTTCTTATTGACTATGAGGGTGAGCCCGGTTTTATGCCTTGTCCCCTGCTAAGTTCTATGTTTGGAGGTGTTGTTAGACATGTTATGTATTTATGCCATGAGCCTTGACTCTCTCCTGTTTTATGTTTAAGTTATAAAAGCTTTCCACTAGTCCCTTTGCCCCTATTTCTAATTCAATTATGTTGTCTAATTGTTCCATAACTAATGATGTGTAATGATATATTAAGAGGCTTGTCTAGGGTCCCTTCAGGTTCCCTATTCATTATGTCACATCATGCCCCTATGCTTGGGTTGTAAAATAGGTGAACACGTGAAGGAGACTCTTGTGCTCGGTGAAAACGTCCACATGGATTTCATAAAATTAGTTTCGCCAAATCTGTAAGGCAAACACTACCGCCGTGTGCTCAAGGTCATAACTTAGGTAATTCATCTCATGCATTTTCAACTTCCTTGAAGAATAACCAATCATTTTACCATTTTTCATTAGCATGAACCAAACCCAATCCTCGATTTATTGTAATACACGACAAAACCATCATTCCCTTCTGGTAATGTTAATATTTGGGCTGAATTCAACCAATCCTTCAAAATCTGAAAACTCCTCTTGCATCCATCCATCAACACAAACATTACCTTCATTTGGGTTAGCTTGGTGAGTGGAGATGAAATTGTGGAGAAGCCTTACCCAAACCGTCTATAGTAATAGGCTAGACATAAGAAACTTCATATATCTGTAGGAGTCAATGTCCTTGGAAAGTTTTTTATTGCTTCTGCCTTTTAAGGGTCAAGTTTGATGTCCTCTCTAGATATCACATATCCAAGGAAGGCAGCAACATCTACCCAAAACTCTCACTTGTCAAACTTTACATAGAGCCACTGTTCCATCAGGGTCTACAATAACCCTTAAGTACTCTATGTGATCTTGCTCACCTTGGGAATAGATAAGAATGTCATCTATAAATACAAATATGAGCATATCGATTTATGGCTTGACCACCATGTTCATGTAGTCCATAAATATTGTTGTTGCATTAGTGAGTCCAAAAGATATCACAAAAAATTCAAAATGACCATACCTAGTCCAGAAACCCATCCTAGGGATGTAACTTTATCTACCATCAATTGGTAATAACCAGACTATAAGTCAATCTTAGACAAATGAATGGCCTCTTGTAATTGATAAAAAAATCATCTATCCTCAGAGAGGATACTTATTCTTGATAAGAACCCTATTGATTTGTTGGTAATCAATGCACATGCGGAGCGACCCGTCCTTCTTTCTTATAAATATAACATTAGGGCACCTTATGGAGACCGAATAGGTTTGATGAAATCCTTCTCCAATAAATCCTTTAGTTCATCCTTTATCTCATTCAATTTTGTGAGAGATATTCTATAAGGGGGATTTAAATAGGCTGGGTAGTGGGCAAAAGATCTATACTGAAGTTCATCTCCCTCTGGAGAGTGACATCCAGGTACTCATCAGGGATCTCAATGAAAAGAAACAACTAATGATGAAGAACTTTAGAACAGATGTCTTTACCCCTTACCAAGTGGTAGACACACCCCTTGGAAATCATTTTGCAGGCCTTAAGAATAAATGAATGGACCCCTACATGAAGAGTTACAACCCTTCCATTCGAGAAGTGTCTTATTAGAGAATTGGAATTTAACACTACCGGTTCTACAATGGATGTAGGCATGGGAAGCATGCAACCAATCCATCCCCAAAATTACATGAAAGTCTGCCATTGTGAGCTTAACTAAATAACATGGGATTACTTTATGTAGAATAGGAATAGGACAACCCCTATAGATTCTTTGGGCTATGATAAACTCACCCATGGGTTATTCACCTAGTAAGGCTCATGGAGGACTTTCGGATATGCATGAAACTATATGCAATGAATGTGGTTACAAAAGAAAAGTTTGCTCCCAAATCTAAAATTATATATGCATCAGAATCATAAACTTGTAACATACTAG
>JAOTQR010101249.1:0-17551 GCA_025774065.1 Solanum ossicruentum | reverse complement strand
GTAGGAATAGAGTATGCGTTAGTACATTTGTATATACTAAGTATGTAGGATGCAATGCAATAATATATAAGCAATATAGTCAAAATGCATAATTAAACAATAGATGATCATATAACAATATGGCATATGCATGAATGATAAAACATGCTTATATATAAAACATATTACATGTGTATGAATAGACCATCATCATATACCAAGTAACTTAATACTTGGAATATAAGGTAGACCACCCCTTAGAAGTGATCGGGTACCAACCCCTCAATTATTTGATGGCTTACCACCCCCATCTGAGGAGATTGAGGTTCCAACCCCTCAATTGGTTGACGGACATGACCACCCTCCATCAGAAAAGATTGAGGTACCAACCTCTTAATTGGTTGATGGCTTACTACCCCCATCCGAGGCTATTGAGCTACCAACCCCTCAATTGGTTGATGGGTTACCACCACTATCCGAGGTGATTGAGGCATCACCCCATAATTGGCTATGGTCAACTCACTACACAATAGATACTTATCATGAAACCAACACACACATATCAACCTTGTATCATCATAAAGTCACTTAAGTCATATGCCAAGCATTAGACCTTCAACAACTCAAGATACATTAACCGTACATTTTATCAAACACTTGGTGGGTGTGTAATGCTAGTGTAAAACAATACAATTCAAGAGTGAAATCATGCAAGCAAATTCAATGTAAAACCACCCTCCAATAATTGGTAATACCCTCATACAATATACATCAAAATCCTTCATGAAATGTCAAGATAGATCTAAGATTCACAGCTCCAAACATGTATAAACAGTCACTCTTTTGAAAACTCCAATGTAGTTCATAGTCAAATTCATAATAGAAGACCCATAAATGTAATCAACTTAGAAACATGTAATTTAAGTAAAAAAGGAGTTGTGGCACCATGGGTTAAAGGACCCAATGGTTAAAACCCACATACCTTAGCTTTGGAGAGTTACTTGATGAAGATTGGAAATGCAGACTTAAAGCTTGAGTGAAATCCTTAAGATCCGGATGAGTTTTGACACTTGAATTTTGGGGTGAAATATTTGTCTAAGTATTTGAGAGAGTATTGGTGAATGTCTTGTATGATATGAAGGTGAAATATGTCTAAGTATAGGTATTTTCACACATGGGAGGACTTAGGTCTAGGACCAAAAGTCTTGGACCGAGCAAACAAAACAATAAAAAATGTAGGCATTTCCATGTCCTGGCAGCGTCGCGATAGGGGCGTAGAATGCTCTAGGGAATTTGCATTTGGAAAATTGAAATTGTGATTCGATTGCTCTAAAATTAAGGTTAGAACCTTTCCCCACTCAATATTTCCTCCTAATCAAGCATATGAAGTTGGATTTTCGATATCACGCATAAATTTTGAGATATATAGAAATTATGATTCTGGGCATTTTCGAGGCACATTTTCGGGCACTTTTTGGGATCGTTTTATTGAGAACACAAAAGTCTAAGTTTTTAGCATAAAAAAATCATATTTTGATAGCACATCAGCTTCTCAGACACTCTCCAAGGAAAAGAAGAGATAAGATTATCTGTCGTATACCCATCCTTATTAATCTTTGTCATATCATCAAGAAGCGCTAAGGATGTGGTTAAGGTTTGGTTCATAATACCACCTCACATTAGTTGATCCGTTACCTTATATACCATATCAATGCTGCAATAGAAGTATTAGAGCAAGAGATGATCTAGCATTCATGAGTGAGACATTGTAACAATAGCTTTTGGAATAATAATCATGATTTATGAAGTGGCTCTCCATATATTCGATTAAAATTCTCAATGCTCTTTCTTATCTTTACCATATTAAAAGGAGGGAAAAATCACTCAGAAAAATCCTCACTTGACTCCTCCTAAAAAGAAATGGAGTCCCTTAGTAACTCAATTGACTATCTCATTGCTTCCCTCCACAATGAAAAGGGAAACAACCTCAGTTAGATTGCTTCTTGAATGACCACCTTGAATGTGAATGGAGAACAAAATCCACAAAGTAACGAATATGCTCATAAGGGTCCGTATATGCCAAAACCCCATATAAACCTTCCAGTTGTGACAATTGAAACAAGGTGCTAGTCACATGACAAACCACATTATTTGCAAGAGGGATCCCAATTGTCATCGTTGAGATTTTTTATTGTCATCACCATTTATACTTCCGTGGGTATTCATTTCTTCCACATAAAAATCAAAACAACACAAAAGAAATGAAAAAGAAAAGCACGTAAATATGTTCAACTACAAGGAATTAGCTCAACAAAACACTTCTAAACCAAAATAACAGCACTGTTCCCTGCCAGAGCACCAATTTTTATGTCTATCAATCATACCTCAAAACCAATAGGAAGTATGGCAATTTTCATCAGCATAATTACCCAAGTAGGAGTTGGATTCAATCTATAGGAAATAGTGTACTTCATAATTTGAGTTATATTGTTCTAACGGTTTGTAGAGTTACTAAAAATGAATTGAACTTTTATGTAATGAAATTATGATTGCGTAAATTGATTTTATCACTGATGGAGAAGATTCATTCGAGGGGTGTGTACACTTGAGTCAGGAAATCAATATTGGGGTCTTATATATTGAATGAATATATTAATAAGACATGAGTAGGCTAGAGTGCTAATAACTACAATTCCTATCGGATGAAAGTATCATTCCATATGAACCTAAGACCTAATATGAAAAATCACACTAGGACTCATTGGGCCCTATGTAATTGAGTAGCAAACCCTATCAAGCCTAAGCCGATTGAACCCTTATCAGGCATTCAATCAAACCCTCAATATTCAGGCTATCATATTCATTACCCACTTCAATCTTTCAAGGATACATGTAAAAAAAGAAGATCTAAACATAAACCCTAAGTTTTCGACCTCAAAGCTTCAGTTAAACACTATAAAAAAGATGAACTCACATCAATTAATAGCAATGCATTAAAAATAACAAAGACCCAATCATAAATTCAAGAATCCCAAGTTATTACATACCCTAATCATGAAGGTTTAGCCTAGAATATCTCAGAGATAAAAAGAGTTACCAACTACATTCTCCATGGCAAAAGGTGTTAAATTAATAGGAAAATTGAAACTAGACTCGGATCTACAATCCACAAAGTCAAAGATGCAAAAAACTATCTTCAAGCTAAGCCTCTTCTCTTGATAGATGTACTTCTTCCTTCTAGAATTCCATGTATGTCAACTCAGGATCTCACTCTCTAGTATTATGTACTAAATAGTCCTTACATTTTTGCTTTTATACTCAGGTCAAAAATACTCCATTCAGTGCACAAGTCATCATTTGGTGGTCAAGATTAGCCATCGCCCGAGCACATCAGGAATTCGCCAAATATGCACTTGACCATCTTTTTAAACTTCTCCTAGAGGCCTTGGACACTATCACTTTCAGTGGCATAACTGTGCTCATCGAACCTGTACAATAATTTGGCAAATATTCATCACTGTCACTTTTTTTCATTTAATCCTTAGGGTTGAACATCGTAACATTAGGCGGTCACTATCCTCATTTTGGTGACCCATCGAATCATTCAGAAATGTTGATTTCTACTGCCCTATTGCCCCTTTTGCTCTTTTTTCCTGTGTCGCTATGATTTGTCCTTCTATGCATTTCCTTCCTCATTAAAAATTTGCTAACATATGAAGCGAAAGAATACATTGAGGACAATATTTCATACAATTTAAGCTCTATATGATTCCAATATATGGACTCATCAGCTGTGATCTCTATTTTCCCTACAATTAAGCCACAATTAGACATCATATATGTGTTTGTTTTTAATATGCAGAACTATCATTTGTGTTCTTAAAAGCTACACATGAAATGTTCCTTTAGTGCAATATATGATTCATTTAAATCGGCATGATATCTTGACTAATGTTCATGCTCCAATAAGAAAGCGATCACTGTCAGCAATTAGCCTAACCAAAGGTTAGCGTCGAATTCACAGAGAATATGGGGCTTGACTACACGAGTTCACTACTAATCATTTCAAGCATAAATAACTAAAATCTCTAAATGGGGGAGGGGGTTGTGATTCATGAACAAAATAAAATAGACACTAAACTAAGACATGAGGAAACACTCAATTTTAGGGGCAACTTGGGAATCGAGTTCACCATGGTTCAGTGACTTGATTACCCTAGGTAACATAACTACAATAGAAAATTCACATGCAGGACGGTAACATAGGTTCTTCCAGCCCTCTTCTGAAGGTGAAGGTCGAATTTCACCATGGCACTTGGTCGGCCACCAAGGCGTGCCAACTAACCATTACCAATTGTCCCTGTCAACCTCCCCTTGGTCAAATTTGGTTGATTAGACGAGAACACATTAATCGAATCCTGTCATCTACTTCTTTTTTCCGATTCATCACTACCTTGGTCAGACTAGTGATAATAGGCGGGGTTTGGTATTGGCCAGCACCAAAGACAATCATAATGAAGAGAAATAGACAATACATGCAAACCACAATCGTAGAACTGTAATAAACCTAGGTTATTTCAAATCAACTACCCATAGTTCCCACAACCCTAAGTCGTGGGTGCTTAGTTACTAATGGCTAAGGAAAAACAAGCAAACATGCTAATACAAGTCATAAATGAGAGTTTTACCAAAAACACTGAAGAATGTAGGCACCGCAAGTTGCAAACCCAAAAGCTTAATTGATCAACAATGAATACAAAGCAAGATTTGCAATACCCAAAATGGGTTTTCCAAGAGAAAACGATAAACTATCTAATACCCTAAAATATTCTTGAGAGAATATTCAAAGGCAAGGTCTCCCTTCAAAAATCTGGAATCTCCTTATAAAACCAAACTAAATTCTATTTGTTGTGTTTACAAATAAATCCTAAAATAATACAGAAAAGACAACTGACAACTGGTAAGCCCTGCAGGTACGAATCGCAGGGTGACCTACGAGTCATAGTCAGGGTCTCGTATAAGCTTCTTGGCATCTTGGACTAAACTTGTATGACCCATAGGTATGAGTCGTTTCTTAAGCAACAACTCGTATGTTCCTATCGTAGTCTTGGCCTTCAATTTTTGTCAAACATATTGGCTCTCTGATTCTTGCTACGAGTTCGCCTATACGAGTCTTAGTGCAACTTAAGTCTCATAGGATGGCCTCATAGGTTTGACCTCTACTTACTAGATTTCTGGATTTTGTCTCTGTTTCTTGCTATGACACACCCTATGATTCGTAGCTTTGACTATGACTCGTAGGTGAGCTCGTATGTCTTATGATTCAGGAAAATTTGCAACTTTTCATTAAAATCATGCCAAACTAACTTTTCTATAAGAACAACACAAAAATACATAAAAACCATAAAACATTACATTAAGAACTCACAAAATCCTTTGTTTAGGCATCAAATGTGTTGTATTTTGATTGTACATCAACACCCTCAACTTAGAATTGTTGCTTGTCCTCAAGCGACGACTCAATCTACATAGACAAAGAGAAATACATAGAAGTTATACTAATGGTATATACAACAACTCCTTTGATTTAGGTATCCAACTACTATTTTCAAACAGGACTGCAATGTTATTAAGCAAATCAAGAACATAATGAGATACCTAGCAATCCAACTATGACAAGCTAAGGAGCATTAACTGTCCATAGTCGCTGGTATAGTAATATGCTACTCAAGTAGTTCAAACACCCTCACTGAAAAGAAGTCCCTCATACTCACTCAAAAAGTATTTAGAATTCAAGGATTGAGGAAGCATTCTTACTCTCACAATTGAAATTCATGCACACTAACTGACACCATAAACTTTACTCTATACTCATCTTCTTGCTTGGTGATAAAGTGGATTTGGATCACTTTAGGACTTAAGGGCTTGTAACATAGGTTCAAGGGGCTTTGGTATGAAATTTTAGGCAAGTAGTGACTAAAAGTTATCCTTGAACCATGTTTACCAACACTTTTACTTTCATAATCCAACCTTGTTCAATAACTCCACCCTTATTCTCCTGTTTCGAACTTTTCTCAAGTGCTTTCTTTCTAATTTTCAGTTGTTCCTTATTTCTGAACTTAATTCTCGCTACTTTTTCTCAATTCAAGGCATTTTTTTCTTCACTCGACTTATGATTTTTCATTTCTTTCTTTATTCTCCAACTAACCACCTCATTTTAATTACTCTGCCACAATAAGCGTCACCCTCAACTTAGGTTTTTAGCTTGAGATGTGGTGAACAATATCTATTCCTCAAACCAGGGCCACAACTTATAGCCACCCTCTACTTAGGCTTTTAGCCTAAATTAAGGTTCACATGTTCAAGGATAGACCAGGGTTAATATCAAGGTATTTCATCAAACAAGGTTAAGTTAGCAAACTATCTAGAAATAAGGAGTACATATGAAGCTCAAAAATTAGGAACAAGGGATTCTCTCACTCATTTGATGGGACATTTAGGCGAAAAGTGAGTTCACTCAAAGAACAAAGGCCTAAGATCCTTTCCATATCAACCACATCACCAAACCAATCTTAGAGTACTATGGCAAGTTCTAAGTCAATACAAGATGCATGAATGCAACAAAATTAGCTCACAACACACATGGCGTTGCATCCACAATCAAGTATAGACTCACAAGTCATGCTTTCAGTCTCAGCTTACCTTTACAATATCAGAACAAACATTGCCAGATACTCAAAATGTATGAATGCATCAACCAGAATCTCAAAAATTTTGAGGGTACTCAATTTTTTTCAAAACTTTAAAATGCAATTCAAGACTATACATATGCCAACAGATAGCACTGTTATGAATTTACATATTATCTACACTACCTAAACATGCCAGTTCAATAGAAAATTAAACATCCACAAGAAAAAAGAATCACGGTAAGAAAACCTTGGGATAAAAAATAGGGGAAGTTATGGACTCGAGGTTACTCAGACTTCACCTTAATCCATAACTTCCCACACCCCACTAAAATACGATACTTTGTCCTCAAAGTAAAGACAAGAATGAAAACAAAACACTATAATATCAAAATATATATACACATACATTAAAAACATAAAACTTCTTCCAAAATATAAGTAAAAATAACATCCATCATAAAAATATTTAAAAACATCAAAACCAACATAATAAAAAGATCATCTAATAAGAGAACAAACTATCCATCATGACAAAATAAGAACTGGGGTCAAAAGAAATCAAACATCACGGTGCATCATGCATCGGGCTCTGGCTAATTTATGGGGTCCTGGGGTACTAACTCCTCCTCAACAATCCATGAGCTACCCTCTTTATGTGGGGTGTATTGTTCCCAATCTCTCTGAATAACCATCAACAATAATGACTCCTGCACCACCTCCTCGAGTATGGGCTCCTCCTTTAATCTTGGCCACTTCTGGACTAGCTTTGGATCAGCATCATGCTCAAAGGGGCCTCTTCCCATGGACTTCTGAACAGTCAGCTAGCCAATCGAATGCCTCATCGCCCGCCGGTGCCACCTTTGGCACTGCAACATGAGCTGCTAACATCTATAATAATTAGGCATTAAACTTGGCCAACTCCTTAGTCATAGCGCTCATGTTAATAGGTCAAGCTCCCTCAAGTCTCCACTGGACTCTTGCCTCGAAGGAATCTACTCAGGCATCCACTGCCCTAACTCTCATCTACTAGATCACGGGCGAAAGCCTTCATCCTCTCCTCGGAGTCCTGTACAGTTTGGTCAACCCAAAGCCTGACCATGCAGATAGAGCATGTAGTCTGGACTCTGCTATAGCCCCTTGCATAATAATGCCTGAAAAGCAACAACAGAAGTAAGAGAATCGACCTGTAATGAAGTTGTTGTTGGTGTTGGAGTACTGAAGGATGGTGTGGATTCGATCTACACGGCTAGTGTGGGCTCTGAAGCAACTGAGGTATTGCCGGTAGCAGTTGGAGGTACATTCTGAATCAGAGGCTCTACTAGGAATGGCTTTGAAATAGAGGAGTTGCTCGTGGTAGGGCGCCCGGGTTCTCGTCAGCCTTATCAAGATGGGATACATGGTAAGTGTAGCCTCTATGTGCTAGTACCAATTGGGGTCAATGGGAACACCCACTACACTGCATAAATGATCAATCAAAACAGGAAATGGTAGTGAGGTTTTTGTCCAGATGGTTGCCTCGTGGATATATTTTAAGTTGATCTGGGCCCAGTCTATCTCATAACCAGCTAACATGCGGGCTAATAACACAGCCCACTCCAAAGTGATCAAATTATCTGTGAAACTAGGCCTTGCACGCCAATAGATAATGGACCACCAAAACTTGGCCCGAAAAGAGAGGTGGGCCTTCACTAAAGGATTAGTGTGTTTGTAACCCACGTCGGCTCAAAGCCGTCCTCACAAATCTGGCTAGCTATCCACTATAGAAGCTCCATCCTGGCCCTGATATCCTTCCCAATCACTGATCTCCTCATCTTATCAATGCACCCATCATATTCTGTGATAGACTGAGGCATGCTATAACTGGACCCGACGAATAGTCTCCACTAAAATAGGGACTCTCCTACCCCTGACTAGTACCACCTGTAACCTTTGCTGCTGGATCAGCTTCTTGTTCTTCAGTAACCCCTGGCGGATTCTAGCAAGATAAGTTGCATAAAACTCACAAATTATGAAGGGGGCATAGTTTCCTAACTATTGTGCGGTCCATCGTAGCCCATGTCTGCCTAACTCTAACCTAGGCACTTTATCTAACCCTTAGTCATTCAGTCTCAACTATTCATGAAATGGCTACACCGATTTTCCCTGTCCCATAGGCTTTAAACCCTGATTATATATATCATTCATCCTTGGGACACACCATTTGCGGTCAGCTAGGGGTTAGGAATGGACTTCCTCCTGCTGGGTTTGGGAGGTACTCTCTGACTCTGATTTTGAACCTTAATGTGAGGGGCTCATTTGTGGAAGGCTGCTATCCGACCCATCCCCATTACCTTGTTGTTCCTCCTTTTCAGACTGGGAGAAACTACTAACTTTCATGGACGTCTGTCCTGTAAGTGCTTGCGTCTAGGGTCTATTGGCTTCAGGGTCTATGGTGACTCTGTATACTTCCACAGAGCCCTCTGAATGCTCGATCTCAGAGGATTCATCCTTCAACCTCGTTGGAGAGTTCGAATTACACATTTGTCTTTTGGGGGCATTTTATCTATAAACCAATCATAAAACAACATATTAGTTTCAAGATGTTTGATCCAATAAATCACATAAGAAAGAACAAGAAACACAAATACTTAAGCATAGAAACAAAAATAAAATAGAAGAAAGATCACTGAAACAATTGTTGGTGTGCAGGTACAAGTATAGTTACAACTCGATGGATGGCCTATGAGTCATACACTGGCTTCGTAGTAATAAAATGACTTAAAAATATGCGGTCTGACCTCAGATATGAGAGGCAGTTATGACTCATATGGGAAACAATGAGTCGTAGTCTGGCCTTGTACCAAATTTCAGAGACATTTTTAAGAACTGAGTCAGGTTTATGAGACCCTCCCTACGAGTCATAATAGGTGTTATGAGTCGTATGTGGGTCTCATATGGGAAATATGTAGAAATCATAGGTGACTGATGCTTGCTGCGAGGATCCCTTACAACTCGTAGGGGAACCTACGAGTCGTAGGAGTGCCTCGTAGTAGGAAACAGAAGACACAAGTGGTGCCTATCATTTTTCCACAACATGCACAATCTAGATACACCATTCAAAATACTTTGACACATAAGAGCAATACAAAATATTTGATACCTAAGCAATCTCACAATAATAACAGAAAGTTAAAACCACTATTATCCCTAAGAATTGAGATCATTATACAATACATCAGGCACACTGAAAACAAAATACTTTCCAATTTCACGCTTGATATCAACAAGACATTATATCTAGTCTATTCATACCATTTCAATCCAGTTCACCAAGTTAAGACTTATGAAACACACCCACACTACCTAAATTCCAATTTTGATAACAATTCAAACCATGGTTGGGCAACAATTAAGAATTGCATTCATGAACAAATAATTTTCACATTTTCAATCACCCTCACAAGAATTTCCAAACACTATTTGAATCCCAACAAAACTTTCAAAATCACACAAGCTTGAGGTTTCATGTCTAGATCAAAATCGCCACATTGCATGAGTGTTTATGATTAAACTGTGTATATACTCATCTAATGAGTAAACTCACCACAACAGAGTGCCAAATTTAACCACGGAGTTTACCGATCAATTAACAGAAGTTAACTGAAGCAAAGGGAATCAAAAACCATGCCAAAACCCTAGGGATAGTGACTTCACAGGAATCTTTGCTGGAAAATGACGTGGGTAGCCAGGATTTTTGGTAGGAAAAGGGAAATATTGAGTGGGTATGGAGGAATCAGTCGTTCTAGGGTTAAAATTGAATATTGGGGGCCAAATGTTATTTTGACCCCTTATATAAGCAAAATGAGTCAAAAATTAAAAGGTTGCTATAAGTCCTATGAATTAAATCACAGGATGTCCTATGACTCATAATTCGTAGTCTCGTTATAGACCCAACACTTGTAGAATTTAAGAAACCATGCCTGGGCACTACGAACCCCACTTATAACTTGTAGGCGACCCTATGAGTCGTGAGGTTGGCTCGTAGTGTACATGCAAACTCTAGATACTTACTATTTCCTTCTATAAGTCATGACTACTAGTCGAGGACTATGACTCATAGTCCTGATTGTAGAGGCTGCTCCATTGCCATTTTTCTGCTCTGCAATTCTTCAATTTTTCAACAATTCCCAAAATATTACCACTACATCAATTTGTTTCAACCAAAAACAAACTCAAACCTTCTACCTAAGAATCTTAATAGTCAAAATGAAAACTTAAAGCAAATCAACAATTATCAAAAATGCTTGATTTGCCTTCTAAGAAGCGCCTTGTTTAACGTTGTGGCTCGACTTTGTCATCATCCTTGCATCAACTATCATCAGGGGTCCATACCTCACTTTTGAACTCCTCTAGATGCTTCATATATTGGAGAATATCAAATACAACCTCTCCATCATTAACCCTAACTGCAGTTGACCTGAATCCATATCCATAGAGCTCTCCCAGTGGCCAGAAATGGTCTTCCCAAGATGATGGGTACCTCAAAATCAACCTTACAATCAAGGATCACAAAGTTCGCGGAAAATATGAATTTATCAACTTTAACAAGAAGATCTAAAAGGATTTCCTCTGGCATTTTAATGGTTTGATCCACCATAAGCAACCTCATCCTTGTAAGGGTGAGAGTGCCAAGGCCAAGCTTTTTGAATACAACAAGAGGCATTAGATATACTCACTCCTAAATCACACAATGCTCTTGCAAACTCAACATCACTGATGGTGCAAGGGATGATGAATGCACTGGGGTCTTCTCATTTTTTCACAAGGCATTTAGTCATAATCACACTATATTGTTGGAGTTGTTGTGAGAACTCTTAGCTCAAAGTGTGGTTCTTGGTCACTAAATCCTTCATGTACTTGGCATACCTGGGCATTTTCTCCAAGGCCTCTAGAAGGGGAATGTTGATGGAGAGTTGCTTCAACATCGAGAGGAAGTGCTTGTCTTTGCCCTCCTCTTCCTTTTTCTTAATCCTTTGAGGGAAAGGAGGTGGGATTTTGGAATTGATTTCAATTTCTTTTGCTCCCTTTCCTCTTCTTGTTACATCCCAATAACCTTCGGATCTTTTTCCTCAACCGCAACTTCACCACCAAGACTTTTCTCATCAACTTCATCCACAAGTACCACCATAGGGGGATCTACAGTTCTCTTTCCACTCCGAGTCATGACCGATATGCAATGCCCTTCATTTTTAGGATTTAGAACCATATTGATTGGTAATGTGCCTTTTTGGCGTTGGTTCAACTGTGAAGAAACTTGTCTAAATTGTTGTTCAAGTTGCTTAATTGCCACCGAATGAGACTCTATTTTTAGGTTAATATTTGAAATATCCGCTTTCATTCCCTTTAAAGTCTCATCTTGGTAGTCATCTCTCTTCAACAGCTTTTTGAACTTCTCTTCGATCCTAGAGTTGCTTGATCGGGCATCACAGTTATGAGCTGGCACATAAGGATCATTGTTGTAGCCCTCTCTTCTTCCCCATTCGGCATCTGGCACACACTCTCTCTCTCTCTTATAGTTTCTGCCCTGGTTGTCTCTATACACCCCATCACAGTTGAAGTTCCGATGTTGATTCCCCGACCCTTGCCTCTAACATTCCGAATTGGACCCTTCATGGTTGTTATAGAAACCTGCCGCTTGGTTGCTTACAAAAAATGCATCTTTATCAAGGAATGGATCGTCATAGATGGGAGCCTTCAGAGGTTGGTGAGTGACTGCTTTGACACTTGCTTGGTTTTGCTTTAAAACCAAATTCATACTTGTGTGAAGTTGAGCAAGTTGCTCGATGATCTCTTCATTTACCTTTGCTTGCTAATTGTTGATGTTGACCACACAAGAAGGTTTCATCGAACCTTGCTCTCACGGACCCCATCCTCTAATTGTTTTGACCACTTGCTCCATCCTTGCGGCTATCAAGGAAAAAGGTAGGTCAAGGAACATGCCTCCCATGATTGTGTTGGCACAAGCTTGACTATTCTTCTCAACCGCCCTATAGAAAATCTCAACCAAGGCATCAACAACAATCTTGTGATCGGGGACCATCCTCAAGCATTTAGTAAACCTCTCCCATGTTGTGCTAATAGAGTCACCTGAAAATTGCTCAAAGTTGTTGATTTGGTCCTTAAGCTTCAACTTCTTAGATCTTAGAAAATATCTTTCAAGGAATATTCTCTGAAGCTCAGCCAACTTGTAATAGTGCTCGAAGGAATCTCAAACAACCATACAGCTGCATTGCCAATCAATGATAGTGGAAACACCCTTAAACCAATAACATCAAGAGAAATATTCTGTGTCTCCATGATACTCTTGCAAACAAACACCACATTTTGGAGATGATGGTGGGGATACTCCAAAGGTAGCCCTGTGAATAGTCTGCGATTTTGGGGTAGTTGGAGCAATCCATTCAATACAGTGAACTTAGTATCTACTGGTTAGGAGCCAGTGCTATGGCATGGATAACATCCATAGCCATAGGCTTCAATTAATATTGATTCCATCCATAAGCATTTTCATTGAAGTCTCTAAGTTATGGCTTGTTACCCTTTGGTTGTGGATTCTCCTCTCTTCCTATATCCTCATTCGTATTCATATCCTCAACCTCGATATCCTCATACACCTGAGTCATTCTTCTTGGTAGTCGATGGATCTCCAAATTGAGAGAAGCTAAGGGATTTCCTTGGCTCCTTGTGTTGGGCATACAACCTAGTACACCTTGCAAAAAAAATCAAACAACAAAAATAAAAATATAAGTAAAATAGAAGAGATTCTAGAAATCAATACTAGAACTAACTAATAGTGAATTCAAGTCAAAACCTAGCTATATACCCTGGGAAAGACACCATAATTTTTGACTAATATTCATGCTCCAATAAGAAAGCAGTTACTGTCATCAATTAAAGTAACCAAAGGTTAGGGTCGAATCTACAGGGAGTACGGGGCTTGACTACAAGAGTCTACTACTAATCATTTCTAGTATAAATAACTAAAATCCCTAAATGGGGTGGGGGGTGGGGGGGTTTGTGATTCAAGAAAAAAATAGAATAAATACTAAACTTTGATGCAAGAAAATACTCAATTATAGTAGCAACTTCAGAATCGTGTTCACCATGGAAATTTGCATGCACAACAGTAACTTAGGTTCTTCCAGCCCTCATCTGAAGGTAAAGGTCAAACTTCACCATGGCTCTTGGTCGGCCACTATGGCGTTCCAACTAACCATTACCAATAGTTTCAGTCAACCTTCCCTTGGTCAAGTTTGGTTGATTACATGAGAATACATGAATTGAATCTTGTCATCTACTTCCCTTTTCCTATTCATCACTATCTTCTCGGGCTAGTGATAGTAGACGAGGTTTGGTGTTGGTCACCACCAAACCATAATTATAATGAAGAGAAATAGACAATACATGCAAATTCCAACCGTAGAAATGTAATAAACCTAGGTTATTTCAAATCAACTACCCATGATTCCCACAACCCCAAGCTGTGGGTGCTTATCTACTCATGGCTAAGGAAAAACCAGCAAACATGCTAACACAAGTCATAAATGAGAGTTTTACCAAAAGCACTGAAGAATGTAGGCACCACAAGTTGCAAACCCAAAAGCTTGATTGATCAATAATGAATACAAAGCAATATTTGCAATCCCCAAAATGAGTTTTCCAAGAGCAAATGACAAACTAATTTAAAACCCTAAAATATTCTTAAGAGAATATTCAAAGGCAAGGTCTAATCTGGAATCTCCCTATAATAATTGAACTAAATTATATTTATAGTGTTTACAAACAAATCCTAAAAATAATGAAGAAAAGACAGCTGCCAACTGGTTACCCCTATAGGTACGACTCGTAGGATGACCTGTGAGTCATAATTGGGATCTCGTATTGGTTCTTGGTATCTTAGAATGAATTGGTACGACCCATAGGTACGAGTCATTGCTTGAGCTACAACTCGTATGTTTCTCTTGTAGTCTTGGCCTTCAATTTTTGATCCAACACTTTGGCTCTCTGATTCTTGCTACGAGTCCACCTATACGAGTCATAGTGCAACATACGACTTGTAGGATGGTCTGGTAGGGTTGACCTCCACTTAGCAAATTTCTAAATTTTTTGTCTATGTTTCTTGCTACGACACACCCTACGATTTGTAGCTTGGTCTACGACTCGTAAGTAAGCTCATATGTCCTATGATTCAGCAAAATCTGCGACTTTTCTTCAAAATTATGTCAGCTTAACTTTTTTGTAAGAACAACACAAAAACAGATAAAAATTATAAAAAGCCACATTAAGAACTCACAAAATTGTTTGTCTTAGGCATCGAATGTGCTGTATTTTGATAGCACATCATATCTCATTATTAGAAGTTTTCATCCTTAAATCTTAGTTGGGTGATGTTGGCAACGAATCAATCTAAGATAAAATGCCTAAGTCTACTTTATTCAATTTAGAATCATATCTCAGTTGTTTCCTTTTCACGTTATCGCTTTATTCTGTTTCTAATCATTATTTCCTTTTCTCTTTGTGGTGTACGCCCTTGATAGTTGAGTTATACTTTGGAGCTTGTTTTGGCCCAAAATATTGGACCAACAGCTATTAGGATTGTCATAGCGTTCAAATTTCGTAAACTAGAGTCGATATACCTCCACAGCTCTTGTTACCATGCGATTGTATTTCTTTTGATCTTAATTGATTAATATGTGACTTCACATATGAGAATGTTTTTCAGATTATTTTGTGGGCTAGTATTATTTACTAATGACACTACTATTGTGTTATAAATTTTGAGACAATATTTTTATAATCAACAATGAAAAGTTTTTTAATTGGGAATAGGCTAAATTTATTAGGAAGTTTATCTTATCTTAAACTTTTTAAAAGATGTTTGAAAGTAGTTAAAAGGCCTAAATAATTACCTTTCGAAATAAATTATTTCTCATCATGAATGTTGGCCTTATATTTCATAAAATTAATATAATATATAATGAATTCCAATAGTTAGAACACTCTAGGTTTTAAATTAATTTTCTTAGATTATGATGTACTATTATTATTATTGGGGTTACTTTAAATCATTTTAATTGATTTGTTTTTTAAAAATCAAAAAATAAAATATATTTGGACATTTTAGATCCTTGAAACTAATTTCATGTAAGTTATTACTATAATTTTTTTTTTTGGTAATAAATGTGGCTCAAGTATTTTGCTAGTTTTCTAATATGATATTTTAAGATGTTAGATTTTCTTAACAGGTTCAATAATACACGGTATATATGTATATGACATACTCAAGGTATATAATTTATCTTAGTTTTCTCTACACTTGGCATATTATTTTATACAAGTCTTATTATTGTTGTTGTTGTCATTATTATTGTTATTGTTATTGTTATTGTTGTTGTTGTTCTTCTTCTTATTGTTGTTATTATTATTTTTATTGTTATTGTTAATATTTTTGTTGTTGTTGTGTTGCTATTGTTATATCATCATCATCATATCCACCTTTTTATAAATGTTATTTATTTATAGATAAAATATAAAATTTTACATCCTATCATATTCTCACTACAATATATAGCTATTGTAATTTTATCACTACGCATTAATAAAATGATATGCTCTCAGACACTTTAAACAACATTTAGATATTTATTTTATAATAATACATTTAAGGTTACAACCTTTGCTTAATATTTTAATATTTTTATTAACTTCACAAAACTCCGTTTGACTAAATATTTACTCAAATTATATTTACTACATATACATATATATGTCTATATATTTGCACTCCACCTATTATCTTATTTGTTTATTTAGTTTTCTGTTTTTTTTTCACATCTTGGTTTCGTATATATGAATAAAGTAATAAGTTTTCATACTTGATATTTGTATATCAATAAATTATATAAACTTATTCGTGGCTTTAAACATACACCTATACTCTAGTAATGGAAAATGTTTCAACTTTCATACATATTTATTTATTTATTTATTTATTATCTATTGTTGTCATGATCCAATTTAGAATCATGACCGGTTCTAAGGGAAATAATCTCAAAGCAAGTCTTACTAGAATTCTATAGAAAATTGGGCAGAGTTTTCGGTGTTTTTTGAGGCCGATCCAAAATTTTTACCTATCTCATAATTCAGCAACACAAGAACTAAATAATCAAATCAAGACACTACATTTATTACCAATCTAATTTCCACACAATAATACCAACTCGTCTCCAACAATAGGAATAAACTTAAACTCAGGTACATATCTAGTATAAACAAAAGAATACCCATGACTCTAAATAAAGAAATGACTATGGAGCGACTCTCTAAAAATTTCAAGAAAGGTCCATAACAAAATAAGCTTGTTTTCCCACATAAACAAGAGCGGGACTCGCCATGGAATTACTTGCTACCTTTAATTAACTAAATCCTCGCCAATATCACTTATGCTCTATGGAAAAAAATAGTGGGGAGAAAGACGCTAGATAAGTGAGTAATAAAACTTAACCACAATCATTTTAAGAAGATATAAGTTAAAAATATGTTAGTATAATAATCAAAATCGTGTAACAAATGCTCTTTCAAAACTCAATAACCATAATTAATCTTGTTGTCTAATATTAGCAAATCAACTTAGCTATTCAGAAATAAACTCCGTAAAACACTTTCATATCAAATCATATATATATATATATATATATAGATACATATATAGATACATACATATATATATATATATATATATATTAGACTTGAAAGCGAGGGTGAGAAGAATAAAGCAATGAAATTATACTTTATAGCCTCCTGATAAATATATATAATAGTAATTGTGTAAAATATAATAG
>JAOTQR010101223.1:0-28856 GCA_025774065.1 Solanum ossicruentum | reverse complement strand
GGTATTTCATCTTATAAAATTGTGACTTCCCACTTTTAGTATTATATATATATATATATATATATATATATATATATATATATATATATATAATAGAGAGCAATGATGCCTATGTTAAGCACAATAAAGCTGAAGACTAAAGTTATTTACAAAGTTAGTTAGGAATTAGTTACAAAGTTAATGAAGAATTAGTTACAATTAGCTTCAGTTAAGCTAACTAGTCGAGTTAGTTAAGAGCTCAGTAGAGCATCATCTCTATACATAGAGAAGAATGGACATTTGTTGTAATCAGAATCTGTTACAAGTTGAATACAATCTCTAATCTTCTCTTCATTCTTAGCAATAGTCTGAATCTAATTATCTCCATTAATGAAACTTAACATGGTATCAGAGCTTATGGTTTTTCTTCTGAGAATCTGTCTGTTTTTCAATGCATAAGAACTCTCTTGAAAAGCAGTTGCATTGTCCTAGAAGCAGTGAAGATCGAGAGTTGCTGTTAATCCTTCATCAATGGTGAGTGATCGTAATGCTAAGACTACAACCAGTTTTGTGCTTGGAAGGGAAACAATAGTCGTGCACATCATCCTCTACATCTCCAAGCTTGTGATACACTAGGTCAGAGGCGAATCTAGGAATTCAACAACATGGATGCACCAAATGGTGCTTTCAGTTATATTGTTAAAAAAAGACAAAATGGTGTTGTTGGCTGGGATTGAACTCGCAACCTTCGTGTTAGATAAGAGCCCTTGGACCAGTGAACCAACTTGTCATTTTGAGAATGAGTTCCTTTAGCTAATATTTAATATATTCTTTAAGAATTATCTATGTTGCTCGGACTCTTCAAAAGTGTCAGCAGATACGCGTTGGATTCGTCAAAAGTAGTGTATTTTCGGAGAATCCGACACGGGTGCAGAATTGAAAGTGAAGAGTCCACACAACTTAGAGAATTATACAAGCAATATACTAAATTTATTCGGATGACCATGGGTTCCCGTGACCCAAAAATTACAACTAAATTTGCCCCTGCTCCAGGTAGTTCTCTGGTTTCTGTTCAACTTACTGGATCTGAAAATTATTCTCTGTGGAGTAGATCAACGAAAATAGGTCTACAAGATAAAGGAAAAATAGGTTTCATAACTGAAAATTGCCCTAAGACAAGTTTAGCACGTCCGTATATGATCTGTGGGAAAAATGCAATGCAATTGTTCTCTCGTGGATCATGATATCAATCAGTAGGGAACTACTCAGTGGAATAGTCTATGCTAGCATAGCTCAACAGGTTTGGGATGATCTGAAGGAAAGGTTTGATAGTGGATGGATCTAGGATCTTCTACTTGTACAAGGAAATTGCTACAGTGAATCAAGGAATCTTGTCTGTTTCAAGCTATTTTTCAAAGCTTAAGGAGTTATGGATGGAGTTTAATTCACTCATGCCTTGTCCTGGCTGTTCCTATGAAGTGTTTGCTTTTTTTTTTTTTTTTTTGAGAATGAAAGTAATGCTGAGAATGAGGTTTGAAGCTTGGACATAGAAGTTGTTCCTGTGACGTATCTTAAACTTATGCTGTCCATTTCGAATACCAGAGATTAGTGCAGTTTCTTCTAGGTCTGAATGAATCCTATACTCAGTATAGAAGTCAGATAATGATGATGGATCCTGCACCAAGTGTGAACAAGGCTTACTCCTTAGTGCTGGCTGAGGAAAGTCGGAGGATACTGGGTAAATCTAATGTGGTCAGTGGTGAGGCCTCCAGCAAAAATTTCCAATTCTGGTTACTTAAATGATGCTGCTATGGCACTCTTCAGTAGTGGAAAAGGGACTATAACTCAGGGTCCATTAGGATTTAATTCAGGATCTAGTTACAGATCTCAGAAAAATCCAATAGTACTGTATTGTGACTACTGCAACTGAAAAGGTCACACTAGAGCTATATGTTATAGACTTCATGGCTATCCTGCTGATTGGAAAGGTAAGAAGAGAACTGGTCCTGGTCCTATCACTGCAACTAACCTTGCTGGGATTACCTCAAATAAAGGACAATCCATGGACTATCAGAGTAATATATTTGGAGTTCTTAGTGAGAACACTATTAGTGCCAACAGCCCGGGAAACTCTCAAAACAATCAAAGAGCTACTAAACCAAGTGCTGACAATGTCACTTCTAATAACCCTCATGCTCTTATGATTATCATGCAGCATCAGCAATATTATCAGCATCCACACTTCTCTCCACAACAATACAACCAGATACTCCATCTCCTGGAGCAAGAAAATGGGAAGAGTAACAATGACACTGCTATAAGGACAACAGATATGCTAAACTGTTCCACTCACAGCACTGTTGATGATAAGTGGGTGGTGATTCTGTAGCATCCAAGCATATGGTAAACAGATTAAATTTGTTAAGACAACCCAATACCTTGAATGATTCTAAAGAAGGAATGGCATATTTGCCTACTGGCAGCCCTGCTAGAGTTGGTCACATTGGCTCCTCTCAGATCCTTGGAGGATTTGAGACCACCAATGTTCTACATATTCCTGATTTTAAGTATAACTTACTCTGTGTAGCAAAACTAACAAGGGAGCTGAATTGTTGTGCTCTATTTTATCCTGATTTCTACATTTTTCAAGAACTCTTCAGTGGGAAAGTAAGGAGGATTAGTAGATGGGAGAATGATCTTTATCTAGTTAATGCTGACTGTCAATTGAAATATCAAGGACCTCAACTGAATTCTACAAAGGATCAAGATAATGCAGGCAATGCAGTCTCCTCTTCTAAATCTTTGTCTACAATAATTACTACCCGTATAATTATGTCTCTATGGCATAAACGATTAAGTCATGCACCTTTTGCTGTTCTGAGAAAGCTTAGTTGTTTCAAAACACTCTTCACTCATACTGATGAGTTGTTTACTGTATGTGTTTTGGCTAAGCAATCCAGACTGTTTTTTCCTTTGAGTAATACAACTACCACTACTTGTTTATATATATTACATGCTGATGTCTGGGGTCCCTATAGAGTCTCTACTCATGATGGTAAAAGATATTTCTTAACTTTGGTTGATGACTATTCAAGGCACACGGTCGATCCTACTAAACTCCACATCTGAAGTAATAGTGGCTCTGAAGAATTTTTTTGTTATGATTGGAGATGTTTTTTCTTCCACTATAAGGACAGATAATGGATGTGAGTTCTTTAACTCTCAAGTTGTTGATCTACTTCAGTCTCTAGGTATACTTCATCAAAGTTCTTGCACTTACGTTCCTCAGCAAAATGGAGTTGTAGAAAGAAAACACAAACATATTCTGGGCATAGCCAGATCATTGAGATTTCAGTCTGGTTTACCCGTGAGATTTTGGGGAGATTTTGTGCACACTAGTATTCATCTGATCAATAGACTACCCTCCACTGTTCTTAAAGGAAAGACCCCCTATGAATTGCTATATCATACCCCACCACCCTTAGCTCACCTAAGAATATTTGGTGTCTTGCATTTGCAACTAAAGTAAGAAAGGTTGACAAATTTACTTCTAGAGCAATTCTAGCAGTGTTCCTTGGTTACTCAATAACATACCTAGTGAAACCCCAAATCGGGTCTGCGGAGAGTAAAATGTACGCAGACCTTACCACTACCTCATAGAGATAGAGAGGCTATTTCTGGAAGACCCTCGTCTCAAAAATATCAGCCCCAAAAGCAGAAGATACTAGATATGAAAAAAAAAACTTGATAATATATAAATACAATAAAAGTAACTAAATAAAGTCAGACAATAACAACATAATATATAAAGACACGACTAATCCTACTAACCTACTATATCACAAGGCCAAACATCATCCTACCCTTACTAGCCTATTAACCTTCTACCCTAATATGTGAGCTCCACTCCTTCCTATTTAAGATCATGTCCTCGATGACACGGAGTTGCATCATATTCTGTCTAATCACCTTCCCCCAATATTTTTTCAGTCTACCTTTACCCCTACGTGTAACCCCTAAATCCAACCTCTCGCACATCCTAACAGGAGTGTCGACACTTTTTCTCTGCACATGTCCAAACCAATGCAGTATCGCTTCTCTCATCTTTTTTGTCACTCAAATTTCCAGAAGGGGTATATGTTGTTCTCTTTTACATCCCAAATAATTTATAGTGAGCAGAGATGTTATCTCTAAGGAGGAGATTTTTCCATTTCAGCGTATGAATTTATCCTCTTGCTCTCCTTTGTTTCTTGTTCCTTGATTCTCAGAAGTTACTAAGCCCTCTCCCCCACTTGGTGTTCCTAATGTTGATGCTCTGCAAGAACCAGGGATGACTTCTGAGTCAGCCAGGGTTCCTATCAATCCCTCATCAGTAGCTGTTATTCCTACTGCTCTTAGTAGATCTTCTAGAAAAACTAAACCACCTATTTATGTGCATGATTCTATTACCTCTCAGCCTAAATCCACTAGTCTTTATCCAGTATCTAACTATGTTAGCTATTCCAATTTATCTGAGTCTTATGGAAAGGCCCTTGTTGCTTATTCTAGTATTACTAAGCCTACAACCTTTGTTGAAGCTGCTTCACAACCAGAGTGGGTAGAAGCCATGAAGGCAGAGATTGCTGCTCTTGAGGATAATCATACTTTGAGCATCACTGAGCTTCCTCCGGTAAGCAACCTATTGGGTGCAAGTGGGTATTCAAAGTAAAGTATCTAGCCTTCGGTGTTATTGAGAGACACAAGGCAAGATTACTCAGAAACATTTTCCCCTGTTGCAAAGATGGTTACTATTAGATCAGTCTTGGTTGTTGATACTGCTAGAAACGGGCCTATTTTTCAAATGGATGTCCATAATGCCTTTCTGCAGGGTGACCTTCTTGAGGATGTTTACATGGTTATTCCACCTGGTTTTGGCAAACAGGGGGAGTCTAGTAAAGTCTGCATGCTACAAAAGTCCCTTTATGGACTAAAGCAGGCATCAAGACGGTGGAATCAAGTAGATATAATCATGAGAAGTTCGTAACGTTCTAACATCAGAGCCAAAAATAACATTTTTCTACAGAAAAATTCCCTCCCTTTACTTGCAAGCATACTGTCATCAGTTGCTCAACCGACTCATAGAACAAGAAATTTGAAGCTTATGTATGGAATCCCCATAAAAATCACTTGTATTCTCTGAGCATCCAGAGTAACCACGAGTCAGCTTCTGAAGAGTTACATAGCTGAATATTACCAGATAAAAGATTGCTACAACTAAAATATATACTCAATCAAACAGCCCAAATCAAAATGCATAAAGTTAATGACATTGAAAACGATGTAACTTAGACAACCAGGTTTGATAAAGTGTGAGTACTTCAGTAACAACCAAAACAAATACTTGATAGAGCACTCCAATCTTCAGATCATTTCCGTATTTGATTGCACTTTATTCGCAAAAATTACACAGGTAACCATAGCGTCATGGACTAGTATATTAAGCTTGTATCACCGACGTGGTTTTGTTTACCTGAAAGTCTGGCAATGGTAATGAGTGGCGATTCCACAGCATCACTCGAAAGTATTCATATTTGACATGCTTGAAATCAACCTAACCTTTGTAAAGCATAACCAACTATAACGAAATAAATTGTTTTCCACATGACGTGGAATGATGACTAAGAGAAGAAATGGAATTAAATAAGCATTATTTATTACATATGGTAAACGTACAAAGCCAAGTAAAAAAACGGTGAGGATTGAATTGAACAAACTACATAACCGAGAAAGCCTAAAGACCTCAAACCTATCATGACACATTCTAATAAACACTCAAACTTACAACTCCTATATGCACAAACAAGAGAAGGCACCATTATTTTTATGAAAAAGAAAAGTTCGCCAGTATACAATTTTAGATTTTCTTCTAGTTCATTACTTAATTTTAAGGAAAAGGGGTTTTGGATTGAGCCATGTTCTTTCTTCCCCTCTGACAAGCATCAATTATTCTGCTGAGTTTTGTGAACAGCGAAATAGCACAGAGAGAGAGAGAGAGAGAGAGAGAGAGAGAGAGAGAGAGAGAGAGTGGATGAACTCACACGTCCGCATGGAGTGCCATTGCTAGGTGAGTGAAACAAAGCAGTTGGGTATCCTAAAAAGGAGAGAAACGTAAGTTGACAGAGCTAATAAACGGAAAGGAGACCGGATTTTGATGGAATTACCATTCCATTGAAGTGGGCTGGAAATAAGGGAAGATATAGCCATCTCTCTCTGAGAAGCTGGGATATGAACACCCTATCTTTACCACACCAGTGAAAGGTTTCCATTTGATATATTACGCACTAAAACCTGTACATCCCCAACTTGTTCCCTACTCTTTCAAAAACTTCAATTATATCCTTCATTTTTCCTGTTTCATCTTAATTTTGCCCTTGCCCTGGCTTTCTACTTCACTCACATAGTCAATGTATTTTTTATTTTAATAAAAAAGGTCATAAATATTCTTAAATTATATGAAATCGAACAAAAAAGTTCATTCATAGTAATTTGATCCACAAAAGCCCTTGTCGTTAACAGTCTAGTCCAAAGTATCACTATTTTTTCTTTTTTTGTAAATAAAATAATTTTATTATCAAGTGAGAATGATAGAGATTAAAAATAAATAATTCTAGGCAACTCCTACATTGTCAATAGCAAAGACGACTATAACTACACATTAGGGGTGAACAAAATCAAATCGAAAATCAAATCGCAAACCGAGTCAACCCGAGGAAAAAATTCGATTAGCGGTTTGATTTGACTTGATTTGGTATTGAAAAAAAAATGAATATCTTTGGGTTTGTTTGATTTAACTTTAAAAAACCAACCCAAGACCAACCCTGTAACACCCCTTGTGTTTATAGGCTTAGAAAACTAAGAGTTAAGATTTTTGCTAACAGGTCAATTTTTACGAGTGACTCTACGATCGTAGATGCATTCACGAGTCGTAGGTGCACGCGTGTAAAGTGTCCAGTGAAACTGGAAAATTCAAGAAATTTTGGAGGTTAATTTATGAGTTAGCAGACGAACAGTATAAGGAACCACGACCTATCAATAGGTCTCATAGGTGGAGGCCCTGAAGGATAAAAAATTTGTCTAAGTATGGGGTCTTACTACAAGGGGTTCTATGCCATCCACGAGCCATTCTGCATGTTTGTGAGTCAGAAGTTGAGGCAAGATACGAGTTGTAAGTTGATCCTCCACCCGTAGAAGGGGTTTCATGGACGACTCCGGCAGTTTTTAATGAAAGGTATTTTTGACTTTTCTAGTCCATCTAAGTCCTAAACTATGTCATTTTAGCTACTCTAACTACCCTAACCGACTTAACCTCTATAATGTCCTATTCCTAACTCATTAAATGCTTTTAATTCTCAAATTTCTCTCAAGGGTTCACAATATTTCTCTCTATAAGTTAAGAATTCCATTGAAGCTAAAGCTTAAATGTTTGACTAAGGATTTCTAGATTTTCTTCTTCAATTCTAAGGATTCTACTTGAGGTATGTAGGGTTTCATTCATGGATTAGTTTCATCCATGAGGCATAATCCAAAACCTTCCTTTTTATCAAAATTCATTATGATTTCTTATGGACTTTTAAGCTACGATTCCTAATGCATGGACTATGACTCCTATATGAAGATTATGACTAATTATGTATGAATTATGAAAAATTTCACTATGAATATGATGTCAAGAAAAATTATGTGATTTCAAAGTATGCATGATTAGGGCTTAATGATTTAATATGGGTTCCCTTGTTAATTATCTAATTTGATTTTAATTGCATGTTTTCTCTATGAATCCGACTTAATTGCATGGTTTTGACTCAAATGTCTATGAGCCCATACTTAACCCTAGTCTCCTATGATAAAGTTATGTATTTCTATGTCAGTGATCTCAAGTATGAAAAGCATATTTTAGAAGATGATTATGATGATATTATTACCATGATGATGTTATGAAAGCTATGATGATACTATGATAAAGAGGGTGATGAAAACCCTAATGTTTATGATGATGTTAAGGTGGGAATGTCTACCCACACTATGATGAAAGCAAGTAGATGGACTATTCTTATGAAATGATGTTTTAGGAAAGACTATGTAGATCATTTTGAAAGATATGAAAATATGATTTTTAATGAAGTATGACATATGTTGAAAGCTATGTATATGCATGATTTATATATTCCATGGGATATGACTTAGCACCGAGTGGACTTTGTGTGTGTGTGGAGGGGGGGGGGACTATCTCTAAGAGTCATTATATAAATCCTCAAGTCCCATAATTATGTGCCACCATAGGAATAATATTCTTGTTTTATACCTTAAAGGGGTGCTATTAGATCAAATTAGCTTAATGATGGATACTCACCATGCTAGGATAAAGCCTAAAGGGTGAGCCTAGTGGCATGATCAAAGCCGATGATCGTAAGCTATGTCCTCCACCAGTGCACGGTCAAATGGGCTCTTTTGCCCGTGTATCCCATGCCCGGTGCTGTTGATCATTGTTGATATAATATCTAGTGGTGAAGGCAAGATTATAAGGATCATGGCAGTCCTTGATCTAACAAGGGGTTTTTCTTTTGGGCAGTTGTTCACCGTTGGATCTCGTCTTCCTCGCTAAAAATCTTTCCCGACGGTCGCTCAAGCACTTTCACGGCCTTTGTGGCACTAGTGTGCCACAGAAGTCATGGGTGATCATTGGTCCGATGCTTCGGGCGAAACAAAACAATGATGGTTCTCACTGTGCTAGGATAGAACCTATAGGGTGAGGATTGAGTTTACCTTAGCAAAGTAGACTCCTTTTAACTCGATTTGAGTGAGCATCGGGATCTATGTAATAGTCTGCATAGTCTTATGAATATCAATTATGGTCTTATTCTCACATATGTATGCTAAGGTTAAGAATGGATTTATGATGCTTCTTCTCATGATTTTTAAATTGCATCTCATACATATTGTATCCTTATCCTATTGATTATGATTATGCATATTGATATTATTGTGATGTCCTTTGATTCATGACATACCTACATGCTTAGTGCATTTTATGCTCTAACAGATACTTCTTTGCCTACATGATCTAACCATGGGTGACTCCTTCTTTGCCACGACCCTTGCCAAAAGAGTGACCACATTCCAGTACTCGGCATGAGTGACTCCTTCTTCTTCACCTTGGGGATCTTGTGGGGCCATAGGGGCCGAATCACCCCTGGAGATGGGAGCTTCTTGTGCCATTCATCTCGGTGGCATGATCTAAAAGAGCAAAAGACCACCCATTAGAGATAGGAAACCTTATTTCAATTCTAAAGCGTGACATATAGTATGAAGAAGTGAACCATTTCCTAAAATGCCTCATATCCTCTCATTCATAGTTATGGCGCACTTCATAACCATGAACAAGACTCTACTCAACGCAGTGTGTTGGACTTTCGAGGACTATTTACAAACCTAGTGCTCTGATACCAAGCTTGTCACAACTCAAGCCTAGGGTTTAGACGTGACATGATAAATGAGGAACCCCAAACAAGCCTCTTTAAGCATGCGTAGCATATCCTTGGTTATGGAAGCATAAGTAATCAATAAACAAGTAGCAAATAATTCTAAGAGAAGAAGAACTTTTGAACTCATGCTATGGAGATGTTATTGGGAAGAGGATTAGCATGAATCATGTAGGAAGTAAAGTCTAAGGGGTGGGTAAGTATGATTCACGCCATGGGGCAATAGGGACGTAGGACTTTTATCACCTCCTCAATTATAACACATAGAAGGGAGCATGGGACTAAGGGGAAATTCTTCCATAATTACATAAGCAAAAAGAGTCAAGCTCATACATACATAACATAACCATATCGAACAAACACCTTTAATCGTGAATAGACTGGGGCCAAGACATCTCTCGAGATCACCTTCAAAAGATAGTTTCTAAAAATAGATAAGTCTCAACAAAAGCAGGAAAGTAAATGGATATTGTCCTCGAAAGTGGAGGACTAACCAATAGCAAATCTTCACTCGAACCGTCTAGCCATGTAGAGGAGGAGAAGGATGGAAAGGAGCTCCGGGTCCTACATGGTTAGATCATGCAGGAAAAAGTATGCGTTAGTACTTGAAATATACTATGTATGCAGGGTGTGAATGCAACAAGGAACATAAGTCATAATTAAACAATATGCGTAATCATAAACAATGGATAGAAGCTCAATATGCCATGTATGTTAAGTTCCATGGTCAAAGTATGCATGAGGGATCATCATGTCACATAAGATATCATATATAGATGGGAAAGGACCATAACCGACATGTAAGACAAAGCGAGCTACTACTAGGAATCCCGATGTTCACTCCACACTAGACTAGGAGTGGTCTACTTTGCTAAGGTAAACCAAGCACTCACCTTATAGGAACCTCCCCATTTCGGATAAATGCCTCATATACACCTTATGGGAACTCCACACTTTTCGGTTAACATATGATAATAACCTTGGGAACATTCTTTTAGCATGTGTCATACAGGAACACTACCCTTTTGAGCTAATCTCATAATCATAGCTATATGGATCCATTAGCTAATTCACAAACCTATGGTGGCAACATAGTTAATGGATAATAGTTATTTAACAAGGTCCTCTCGGTGCTAGGTTACATTCCTAAGAAATATTCTATTCATACTTGTAGCCATAATATGCTAAACATCGAAATATCATAATATTTTCATGAAGTAGTTCATACAAACCAAAGATTCATATATCAAAGATAGGGCTTCACAACTTTGATAACTTTAATGACTTTCGCAACACTTTCATGTTGCATAACATGCATAATAGCCCTTCAATTCATATCAATCGTAATTTGCATATCTTGTCATAAGGCCCTCAACATCATAGAAACTTGGCTTAGATCTTATTTCAAAACCATTGTGGGTACATATTCATAACTTAAAACCATGCAAATCATGAGTAAATGCCATGAGAGTTGCAAAATAGAACACTTATTCATTATTCAAATAACCCACCAAAACATAGTGAAGACTTAGTTAGGGCATCATCAATCCACATATAAATCATAAATTTCACAGGGTATTTCACTTCAAAAAAATTCATAAGGATAAACCATCATAAAATACTTCATACTATCTTCATGTAAAAGAGTTCATAAAATGATTATGTATTACCTTAACTTGAGAAATCACAAAGGAGGAGAGTAATAGTTGAGCTTGTGGAGTGAAAGTCTCTGTAATCAAAGCCCACATACCCTGTATGAATGGAGATGGAAACCTTATGGAAAATAAAGGGAAACCTAAAACCTAGCTTAGACTCTTTTTCTTGAAGCCTTGGAGGACTTTGAGAGAGTTGTAGACTTAGGTTTTGTTGAGAATGGATTAGAATGAATCTGTTGAGGGTGTACAAGGTTGGAAAGTAAGAATTTAAAGGCCTAAATGATGTGGTATAACATTAAAATAATAGGAAATGTCAAATTTTACCACCTTAAAATTGTGTCAGCCCCGCATGTAACCGCATGTATCTCTACCATCATCCGTATGGGGTCTCTTCAATTAGGAAGGCTATGAAAGCTCCTGTAGCGAAAATAAGTCCACCATGGGCACCGGGGACTCAATCTGTAGGAATACCACCGGTGCGGCCAGGGATGCTATCATATCGGCCTAGAGCTGCCGGATCTCCATCTATAGGAGTGTCATATCCGCTGCCCATGTTGTACCTAGGCTCTACTTGACCCTCAACTTAAAGGCATCAATGCGGGCATCCACGGTTGAAAGTCAGCCCTGAATAGTAGCGACCATTTATGCCTGTATGTATCCCTCAAACTTCATAATCGCCTGGCTGACCCAGGCCCTGATCTACTAAACTAACTAAATCAAATTAGACTCACTATGGGTCAATCGCTGCTCCATAGCCAGAATAGATGCCACAGACATGTAAACCACGCTCGCGGGTGTTGTTGTGTCAGTGTGGCCTATGGTTCAGGAGTAATAGTAGTGGGCCCCATTTACACATCCATCTCAATTTATGGAAACCACTCTTATATGGTAGTAGTGGTGGTGGTTGTGGGTGGAACCTCAGGAGGTAGCTCTGGGAAGAATATCTCTGGCATAGGAGTTGCCTGGTGCAGTGTCCGTCGGAGTGCCATCGGGTTCTCTTCAACCTTAATAAGGTTGGCATCCAAAGTGTGCTGGACCTCGATTAGTGATTCCAGCTGATGTAGACTCTCCACCCTCGACTTTAGATAGAGTTTATAGATCAATCATGGGAAGGGGATTAACGTAGACCTCTTCAAGGCCACCTCACGGATCTGCTCTACAATGAGGCTATCCTAGTCTATCTCATAGCTAGCCAAGACTCTAGCAACTAGAACTGCACATTCTGGCATCAAAGAGTTATCTACAAGTGTCAGTCGGATTCGTGATCTCATAACGACCCATCAAAACTTGGCGAGAAAACTGAGGGAAGCCTTCACAATAGGCTTCGAATTAGTGGCTACCCATGCAGGCTCCGGGCCTTGCTCAGTAATCAAACTAGGCACCTATCTCATCAAGCCATCTCTGCGGCTCTAGTCTCTCATCAAGCCTATATTCCTAGTTTGCCCCACTCTATAGTCATACTCTGATGTGGATTTAGGGGCTGGGAACTTGGGCCCGAACAATATGCGGTGGGTCGTGGTCTCCAAGATGTCTACCTGTCGGCCCCTTACTCTGGTTTGCGTCAGTCTAGGCTGGGTGAGAGGCTTCTTCCATTTAGGAAGAGTGTTGAGAACTATGGTTGTATATGATGTGTAGAACTCCCGTGTCATGGTCAGGAAGTATCTCCCTAGTGGTTTGGTCAGCCACTGGAACCTATATCTGCAGATGGTGTCTTGGAGACCGGGGATACTATCTAATCCGGAAGAGATGACATGAGGATCCTCAAAAATGGAGCGGGATGCTTTGCCCTACTCATTAATCTGCACGCCCTTTGTATAGATGTCCTGCATGTCCTCAACACACCACCAACTGGTGAGAGCATCTAGAAGTGATGATGATGTTTGCGGTTGTGTGGTAGAGGACTCTGTCTCTGACTCATCGTCGGATCCTGACTCTGAGTTTGACTTTTCTCTGGATGGATTCATTTGGATGGAGTTGTTATTGTTGTTGCATCTCTCGTCAGACTGGGGAGTGTGAACAATGATAGCCTGGGTCTGGGTCTGCCTATGTTTAGTGGCAGCCTATGTTAGCGGTCTATTAGCATCCAGGTCAGGTCGGACATTGAGCTCATCGATCGATCCACTAATCGTCGGGGCCTCCTCCTCCCATAAGGTCTTATCTTTGAGCCTCTTCTTCATGGTTCGAATGTCCTCAAGCCTCGACTTTGGGGCCATAGTACCTGAAACATGCACATTTGTGGAACATGGTTAGCCTCACAGATCAAGAAACGAAATGTAAAAATTTATCAGACTTGATTACAGAGGGGTCTATAAAATCACCTTTACAGACTATAGTGGAAACTATGAGTTGTACAAGGCTTTCATAGAAATAGTGTCCACAATATTTATTTACTGGAATGGAATCTACAAGATCAGGTATGATTCATAGAAGGATCTATTAGTTAGACTAAGTCGTAGATGATTCTAGTGTCTGAACTTTTGCAGGCCTGGATCCACGAGACCTGTCTACGAGCTGTAAAATAATCTATGACTCATATAAGGTTTTGTCTAATGGAATCTTAGAAACATCAGGGTTATGGAATTTCATACGAGGGACAATAACGACTCGTGAAAAGTTCCACGGGTTGTAAAAGACCCTCGTAGACCAGAAAACTCAGTCACTTGAGTTTCTAAGTCTATTAATATAGACCTTATATGACTTTTTCAACCTACTTTATCAGGATCGAAACAATAGCATACACTTCATATGATTCATATCATAACACCCAATATCCCCACATGAAAATTTACACATATACCCTATCAAAAATCATTTAAAATGCTTTCCCAAACCTACCAACCCCATTTAAATGAATTAACATTAAAATCACAAACATATGTCATCACATACTGAATTTTCAATGCACACAATCAATTTAATTCAAATAGTATGTGATCACATAGTTATCAAACACATTATTCAAAACACAAAGACAAGGCAACTACACCAATTTCTAGCCTAAACGCATGTTCATACATAGGCAACAATACATTTCAATTTTCAAACATATCAATTGCACACATGGGTTTATGTCTCAATTAACCATACCCAAGAATTTAAATTCAACCTAACCACACAATAATTAGTAAATAAAGGGTATTTTAAAGAACAAAAACTTACCAAATTGAGTGATTAAATCGTAGGAATTAAAGGAGGAAATGGGATGATGAAACCCTAAGGCTTGCCAGAAAAAGTGGCCGAAAAATGGGTGTGGTGGTCCTCGCCGGTGGTTGAAAAGAGTGGCATAGGAGTTCGGCTGGGTTTGCTTTGTAATTTAGGGCCAAAAGGGGTCAAAATAGTTTGACCCCATTATTTATAGGTTGACCGGGTCGGTTAAAACTAATGGGCTCAGAGTCTATGAAACCCCAATTACAGGCCGTAGAGTGTTTTATGGCTAGTAAATCATGGTTTTTCAGAAGGTCCAAACCCTAATTTTGATGACTGGATTTCACAGACCAGTCTATGAGTCGTAGATTAAGATATGACACATAGAGTTGGTCGTAGAAACCTCAACACTTAGTCAAAAACTCTGAAACCTTACTTGGGGTCCACGAACACCATTCACGACCAGTAGTTCTATCTACGAGCCTTAAACTTGGCCCGTGGACTAGAGTGCATAATATTTTGCTCGCTGGAAGTGTCTACAAGATGGTGTATGGGTCGTAGATTATTATATGACCCATAGAACTAGCCGTAGAGGCGCTTCTTGATGCCTTTTTAGCCAAGGATAGCTGACATAGCCATGTACCTGCACATTCTTCACATAACACACTGTTACCCTATATGCAACCAGCCCAATGTCCAAAATTATAACCAAATTGCGAGAAAGTAGACTACCTATGAGTCCAAGAACTAAAAGCAAAGCTACAACTACAACTATTATATCAAAAACCTTGGGTTGCCTCGCAAGTAGTTCCTAATTTATTGTGTTGGCATGACTTGGACAACTTGGTTACTCAGACTTCACCAAGTATCCAAATTTCTTTCTTCAGATCATTTGACCTCTTCATTGACTAACAAATATTGAAGATAACTTCTTCATCATTTAATCTAAACCTGAGTTGACCAGCTTCCATATCCACTAGTGCTTGACCAGTGGCTAGGAATAGACTTCCCAAGATGATTGGGATATCGAAGTTGACTTTGCAATCTATCATCACACAATCTATAAGGGAATATGAATTTCTTAACTTTAGCAAGCACATCATAAAGTATCCCCACATGCTTCTTTACCGTGCAATTAGCCATCAACAACCGCATGCTCGTCGAAGTAATTGCTCTCAGTCCTTGCTTCTTAAATACTGCAAAGGGTATTAGATTTATGCTGGCTTTGAGATCACACAATGCCCTCGCGTACTCTATATCTTCATGCTGGATCTTCTCGCTTTTAAACCAAGGACCTCGTAGAAGTTGCACTGCAATGTTGAAGCTCTTGGGAGAGCTTCTGACTCACAGTCTACTTCTTGGTAACTAGGTCCTTCATGAATTTCGCATACCCTGGCTTCTTCTTCAATGCCTCAATGAGAGGGATATTGATTGAGAGTTATTTCATCATGGAGAGAAAGTTCTTGAACTTTCCCTCGTCCTCATTCTTTTTAATTCTCTGAGGGACAGGAGGAGGAGGCTTAGGAATGGGCTTCAGCTTTTATGGTTCCTCTGCAGCATCACTCACCCCATCCTAGCCATGATAGTCTCCGGTATCTGTATCCTTAACCTTAATTGTCTCCTTTCAAACATCATCCTCATCTACTTGTATGGGAGGATCAATAGTACTCTTTCCACTATGAGTAGTAACCGCCATACACTGCTTTTCATTCTTTAGGTTCTGAACTGTGTTGCTAGGCAGTGTACCCCTCTGACACTAGTTGAGTTGAGTTAACACTCAACCAAACTGTTGCTTAAGCTATTTGATATTAATAGAATAAGACTCAATTTTTTATATTTATGCTGGAGATGTCAAATTTTATCCCCCTTGGAGTCTCATCCGGTGTCTCAGGTTTCTTTAATAAGTAGTGACACAACTCCTCAACTCTAGAACTACTAGCACTGGTGTCGCGATTGTATGGTGGCACATAAGGAACATTTCTTTAACCATCTCTATAGCCCCAATCTACATCTCTATCTTGGCCCTAATTCCTGTCATAGTAACCTCCACGGTTGTCTCTGAAAGCTCCATCTCGATTATAGTTTTGACCTTAGTTTCCTTGACCTTGGCCCCAATAGTCCTAATTGGACCATTGGGCGTTGGTCCGAAAACACCTTGTCTGATCAGCAATGAAGAAAGTGTCCTTCTGATAGTAGGGATCATCATACATGGGTATTCACAGAGGGTGATGAACAATTACATTAACTCGTTCCTGATTCTGCTTCATCATCACCTCCATGCCTGTAAGATTCGGGCAAGCTCTTGCATAATCTCTTTACTTATTTTAGCTTTCTCTAAACCAATACTGATAGCGCATGAACTTTGGTTGATTCTCTCTCTCTTTGCCCCCATGCACGATGGTCTTGACCACCCTTTCTATCCTTTAAACGATCTTTGCAAATGGTTGCTCTAACAACATGCCCCCCATAATGGTATCAACACAAGTTTGACCATTCTCATCCTGGGCATAGTAGAAGATCTCCACCAAGACATCATCAATAATTTTGTGGTCTGGGACACTCCTCAAGCACTTTGTGAACCACTCCCATGAGTACTAATCGGGTCACCAGGAAGTTGCTCAAAATTGTTGATTTGGTCTTTCAACTTAAGCTTCTTCGATCTCGGGAAGTACCTCTCTAAAAAGGCCTTCCACAACTTAGCTCAATTGGTGATTGAACTCTATGGGAGCTCAGATAATCATAGTACTACATTGGTTTCAGTGATAATAGGAAGACACAAAGTCCTACAGTATCCATAGATAGATTATGTGTTCCCATCACACTCTTGTAGACAAATACAATGTTGGTAGATGGCTATGCGGATCCTCTGATGATAGGCCCATGATAAAACCCATGGTTTTGCAGCATCTGAAGCAACCCTCTCGAAACAACAAACTTTGGTGTCAGCTAATAGGTGGTAACACAATAGCTCCAGTCACCTTCATAGCCATAGAGTTCAGCCAATATTGATTCCACTTATAAGCTTCCGCATGAAAGTCCATTGGTTGTGTAGAAATGTCCTTAAAAGGAGGCGAGTTGTCATTATTTGCATTCTCATTCTCATTCCAGTTCAGAGCTACATTTGTCGCGTTGTTAATATTATCTTCAGGACATTCTTCTTATTCTTCTCTGGATCTCTAGGTCAAACAGAGTCAAAGGTATGCCTCGACTTCATGTTTTAAGTATACACTACACCTATACCTTGAAAGAAAATAAAAACAACAAATAATGTAAAATGAGGCAAATAAGGATTAACTCCCAAATTATTTGAATTAGAAAAGTCTAGCTCTATTTCCAATAACAATGCCAAAATCTTGATGTCGCCCAAGCTACACTTGTTTTTGAGTATAAAACGAACATTATCAAGATATATAACTTAACCAAGGTTAGGGTTGAATCCCACAGGGAATATGGTAGACTTAGAAGAATTCAATTACAATTCGAGTTTATTAACCAACTTATCTCCCAAAGGGGGGGGGGGTTATAATAACTAGTAAAAGTAATTCTAACTAAAACAAGTGTTAAACCAATATGAAGAGAAACAAGGGTGTTGTATTCTCCATGATTCTCTAACTTAGTATTACTAGATAATCGAATTCTTTTTCTAGTGTGTAGCATACAGAACAGTAAGTTAAGTTCACTTAACTCTTTGGCCCAAAAGAGAGGCGAATTTCACTACGCAATTTGGTCCATCCCTGTAGTGTGACGTTACTAACCCTTACCTATTTTCCCATTACAATCTCCCCTTGGCCCAATTCGATTCCTTAGACAAGAAATATTGATCAAATCCTGTTAATTAATCTCTTTTCTTATTCATTACTACCTTCATCCAGTCAGTAACACTAGGCGGGTTCTAATGTTGGCCACCATTAGAAAGCATTCGATAGGAAGAAAACAAATTAATACATGCATATATACTTTTCAAGAATTATGAATTATTCGATTTTACCTTGTCAGTTCTTCATGGTTCCCACAATTCTAGTTGTGGATTTATCTACTCATGATCAATATAAATGCAATATTTATGAATTTGAACAACATAATTGAGCACTTACAGAAGAGAATTAAGCACAAAAAAATCCAACTCTTTAACGATAATCACAAGATTGAATTTAGAAGATAAAATTAAAGTTTATAAGTGTTTCTCAAACTCTCTCATGTTTCTTTTCTATTCTCCCTTCATCCTCTATGAAAAATAACCTAAAAACCTATTTATACTGTTTAAAATAAAAAGCCAAAATAAATTAGGACAACTAGGTCGGCAGGCTCCACGAAGTACTCTACGGGTTGTATAACTACTTACACTCGTAGTTGGATTTTTGTGAATTGTTGCTTCAATTCTGGACTTATCTTCTGTGATACCCCTCTACGGCCTGTAAAAGGTTCTATGGCCCATAGGGGGTTTCTTTTGATGGACTTTCAGAAAGTCCCCATCTTCTGCTCCTCAGGGTATGAAACTAAGTCTATGGCTTGTAAAGTCTTCTATGGCTCATTTGCATATTCATAGACTTAACTTCAAAAACATCCTTCACTATAAATTGCACAAAAAACCCCTTTCATGGCTCGTGGAATACTCTACGGCCCGTACAGTGTCTCGTAGATCCTCAACTTCAGCATGTTCTGGACATTTTGCCCAAGAATAGTGCCAATCCTGATATCCTGCAAAACAAACATAAAAACACATCAAACCTACTAACATCGCATTAAGAACACACAAAAATCTAAGTTTTATGCATCAAAAGTGTTGTATTTTGACAGCACATCACTTAGGCTTAACCTCATCATCCAAAGAAGATGCGAACCATGAAAGACCATTTCACCACCACTTCCGAACTCACTTAATTTTACTCCTAATCTAGCCAAACTATGAACATCTTTGGCTAACTCCCTTTTTCCATCATTTTCAATTTGAGACACATTACCATGGAAATCCTACTAAGGGTGTCGACTACCATATTGGCATTTCTCGGGTGATACTTCACACTCATATCATAGTCCTTGAGTAGCTCTAACCACCACTATTACCTCAAATTGAGATTATTTTGGGTGAACACATGTTGGAGACTCTTGTGGTTGGTGAAGATGTCCATATGAACTCCATACAAGTAATGTCACCAAATCTTTAAGGCAAACACCACTACCACAAGCTCAAGATCATGAGTTAGCTAATTCTTCTCATGCACTTTTAACTGCCTTGCAGAATAGGCAATCATTTTACCATTTTGCATTAGCACATAATCCAACCCAATCCTCATCGCATCACAATACATAACAAACCCATCATTCCCTTCTGGGAATATCAATATGGGGACTAAAGTCAATCGATCCTTTAAAGTTTGGAAAATTCTCTCATATTCATCTATCCATACAAACCTAGCTTTCTTCTGAGTTAGCTTGGTAAGTGGAGATGATATAGTGGAGAAATCTTGCACAAACCTTCCATAGTAACTGGCTAGGCCCAAGAAATGCCTTGTTTCAGTAAGAGTCAAGGGCCTTGGTCAATTTCTCACTGTTTCAGCATTCTTAGGATCGACCTTGATCCCCTCACTAGATACTACATGCCGAAGGAAGGAAACCTCATCTAGGCAAAACTTTCATTTATCAAACTTTTCAAAGCTTTCACTCCCTCAACCTTTACAACACTACCCTCAAGTATTCCATATGCTCTTGCTCACATCAGGAGTAGATAAGGATTTCATCCGTAAACACCATAACGAACATTTTGAGGTAGTGCTTGAACACCCTATTCATGAGGTCTATAAATATTGTTGGTGCATTGGTGAGGCCAAACGACATCACCACAAACTTAAAGTGACCATACCTAGTCCGAAATGTCATCTTAAGGATGTCACTCTCCTCACCCTATCGCATATCAAATCAACTTTTGGGAAATGAGTATCCCCTTGTAGTAGATCAAACAAATCATCTATTCTCAGAAAGGGATACTTATTCTTGATAGTGAATTTATTGAGTTGCTAGTAGTCAATGAACATGTAATCCTTTTTCCTTAAAAAAAAATCGAGGCACCCTATGGAGACCAGTTGGGTATAATGAAACCCTTCTCTAACAAATCCTTTAGTTTCTCTATTAACTCATTCAACTCTGCCGGAGCTATTCTATAAGGAGAAGTTCAGATAGTCTTAGTATCGAGTAAGAGGTCTACACCAAAGTCTATCTCACTATCAAGAGGAACACCCCGTAACTCATTCGGAAAGACACCAAGGAACTTATTTATAATAGGGACCAACTCAAGAGAAGGAACTTTGGATAAGACATCCTTGACTCTCACTAAATGGTAAATTCATCGCTTGGAAATTATTTTGTAGGCCTTTATGAAAGAAATGAACCGAACCCTACATGAAGAGTTGCTACTCTTCCATTCAAGAACTAGCTCATTAGTCCATGGAAGCATAAGAAGCATGCAATCAATCCATCCCAAGAATAACATTAAGCGTCTACCATGGAAGGCTCAACAAAGTCATATGGAATCACTTTATGGAAGATGGAAATGGGGCAACTTCTATAGACTCTTTGGGCTATGATGGACTCACCTACGAAGTTACCTACCTCATAGGGCTCCTGGAGGACTTTTGTACATGCATGACATTTATAAGCAAGGACTGGGGTTACAAAAGAGAAATTTTCTCTCAAATCTAAAAGTGCATATGCATCATAATAAAAAATGCTTAACATACTGGTAACCATGTTCGGAGCTCTTCAACCTCTTGGCGACCATGAGCATCAAACTGGTTGGTCCTTTGTGTGCCTTGGCCTTGACCCTTTTGGCTTTGGGGCCTTCTGCCTAAGCTCCTATAATCCTTAGCATATTGGCCGGGCTTCCTACAAGTGAAGCAGACATTGGACTCAACTATACATTATTCTATATGAGGCCTCCCACACTTGGGGCAATTTGGACTTTGGGGCTTGGGAGCCACCCCTTTGTCCTTCTGGGGAGGAGTGTTGGTGAATCCTTTTCCACTTTGCTTTTGGCTACATTGTGATTTGTGACCACTACCCCTTTGATGAGAGTATCTCCCACCTTCAACTCAAGCCCTCTTGGGCTCTCTTGCTCTCTCACAAAGCTTCTCCTCTTTAATTTGCTCCACGTACGTCATCAAGCATGAAATGTCCATCCCCTTGACCAGCATGTCCATTTTGCATTCCTTGACATCAGAAATAAACTTGCTCATTCGAGCCCTCAGATCTACGACCATAGAGGGAGTATACTCTGATAATTTGGTTAATTTGAGGGCATACTCCCTCACAATCATGGCCCTTGCTTCAAACTAATAAATTCTTGAACCTTTGCTTCCCTAAACTCGATTGACAAGATAGTCCAAGAAAGCACATTGAATTTCTCCCAACAAATGGGACCTGCTCCTTGGGCCCTCTCGTCAGCCCATTGTTCATACCAAATCTTGGTGACACTTTTGAGTTAGACTCAGCTTTCACTTTTGAGGGAATGCCTATTATTGCAACTATCCAATTAGCCTCTTCAATGAATTCAATAGGGTCTTCATTCGCTTTAAACCTATGAAACTCTGGCGGGTTCATCAGCAGAAAATCACATACTCTAGTAGCCGAGGAAGGCACTTGGGGAGGTACAACTATCTCTGTTGGCCTAATTGGCCAAGGCTTGGGCTAATAGGGCTAAAGCATCTCTAAACTTTACATGAGACACTCCATCATCTTGTTGAGCGAAGGAACTTCTTTTTTTGAAGTGCCTCGTTAATAGGGAGCTCTTCGTGGCGACATGATCTAGAAACAAGAAAAATCCCATCATTAGTCAGCAAAAAACCTTATTCAACTCTAAGGCGCAACATGAATAATTAAGAAGGGAAGACTTTCCTAAACCATCTCATAACTTCTCACTCAAGATAGTGGCATGTTTCACAACCTTGAATGAGGCTCTATGCTATGGGGTATGCATGGGCATTTGAGGAACATTTTAAAATCTCGTTCTCTGATACCAAGTTTGTAATGTCCTGAACCAGGGACCTAGTCTTCACACGACAAATGAGATACTCGAAGGAACCTCGCAAACCATCTTATGCATCTTAGGCGTTCATAGGCATTTAATGAAAATAATATGCAAAAAACTAAGGGAAAGGGGCTATGGGCCATTTTAATAATGAAGCAACATTAAAAGGCAATAGAAATAACTAACATTAATTTTGTCCATAAGCATACCAACTACAACATCGATATACAAGATCGATAACGGTCAGTCTCGATCAAAAAGAAAGAAATCCATAACATTGCAACATAGAAAGTAAATGCCTCAGAAAGGCTACAATACATGATCTCGAAATAAAACTATGATACATCATAGAGTGAAAAAGTGGAGAAGTCCCAAACTAAGGGCCCACCAAAAAAAATAAAGCTAGACTTGACTGCTGAGTATTAGCCATGAGCCAGTGGAGAAGTGCCTATCCCTACATGGTTAAATCATGCAGGTAAATTATACGTTAGTACATTAGAATGTACTAAGTATGTGAGATACAATGCATGCATTAAATTCTAATGCCATCATTCATAATAGAACATATAAGTACATATAAAGTGAAAGATACATGAAGTGAGCTTTAAGCATGCACAAGGAACATGATTCAATATGGATAGGAGTCTATGAATGAGAAATTACATGTGATAGAAACATAGCATGGGATCATAAACTCTGTAACTGACATTTAATATCATGTGAGCTAATACATGAAATCCAACATAATCCCCTATGTTGGCACAGGGAGACTACTTGCTGGTGGAACTTTGTTAATTTTACATGCATCATATTAACATAAATGACCTACGTGGATCTACTAGCCTAGCTTATAAGGGCTCTTATGGTGTCACATAGTTAATGCGACAAAGGGTTACTTCTAAGGTTCCCTTTCTGAACCTCACCACAATGTCACATTCGGTGTTAAGTCGTCACACAAAATCTTTAAAGTATAACTTAGAATCATAAGTTGCAATCATAGGAGTAGCAAGGACTTAGGAACCACCAATTGAAAATTGTTATTTCATCTTGGGGACCTCTCTTTTAAACATCTTTTAGGGCAATTGTCAACATGCTTATATCTTTGACAAACCATTACTTAAAAATTAACATTAATGCCCTAATCATCATCATATATCATAAAGCTTTACTTGAAAACTAGGTGGTCTAGGCTTTTTAAATGGAACAATCATAAATTGCATAAGTCATAAGGATATTTCTATTTTAAGGAACATCAAAAACGCCGAAGCTTTATCAACATTGAAGCTCATCATGGGATCATCATCAATAGTTCAAACAACAATTTTAAATTGAGAGTGTTCATGTGCTGTCAAAATACAATACTTTTGATGCTTAAAACTTGAAATTTTATGTGTTCTTAATGTAATGTTAGTAGATTTGATGTGCTTTTATGTTTGTTTTGTAGGATTTCAGGGTTGGCACAATTCTTAGGCAAAAATATGTAGAAGTTGCTGAAGTTGAGGATCCATGAGACCCTTTACGGGCCGTAGAGTATTCCACGAGCCATAAAGTGGGTTTCGTGTACAATTTCCAGTGAAGGGTGCATTTTTGAAGTTGAGTCTATGAACATACAAACAAGCCATAGAAGACTTTACCAGTCGTAGACTTAGTCTCGTACCCCGAGGAGTAGGAGATAGGGACTTTTTGAAATTCCATCAGACAAAACCCCCTACGGGCTATAGAACCTTTTACGGGCTTTAGAGCAGTGTCGTAGAGATAAGCCTAGAATTGAAGCAACAGTTCATGAAAGCCCGACTACGAGCCATAAAATGTTATACGACTCGTAGAGTACTTCATGGAGCCTGCCAGCCCAGTTGTCCTAATTTATTTTGGCTTTGTATTTTAAATACTATAAATAGATTTTTTAGGTTATTTTTCTTAGAGGATGAAGGGAGAACATAAAAGAAACATTAAAGAGTTCGAGAAACACTTGTCAACTTTAATTTCATCTTCTAATTTCAATCTTGTGATTCTCATTGAAGAGTTAGATTTTTTTGTGCTTAATTCTCTTGTGTAAGTGCTCAATTATGTTATTCAAATTCATAAGTCTTGAATTAACACTGTTCAGGAGTAGTTAAATCCACAATTAGGGTTATGGGAACTATGAAGAACTAACAAGGTAAAATTGGATAATTCGTAATTCATGAAAAGTATATATGCATGTATGAATTAATTTTCTTCCTATCGAATGCTTTCTAATGGTGGCCAACATTAGAACCTGCCTAGTGTTATTGACTGGATCAAGGTAATAATGAACAGAAAAAGAGATTAATTAGTAGGATTTGATCGATATTTCTCGTCTAATCAACCAAACTTGGCTAAGGGGAGGTTGTACTGGGACAATAGGTAAGGGTTAGTAATGTCGCGCTATGGAGATGGACCAAATCACATAGTGAAATTCATCTTTCGTCTACGTCAAAGGGTTTAGTGAGCTTAATTTACCATTCTACATAATACTCCTGGAAAAAAATTTGATTATCTGGTAATACTGAGTTAGAGAATTGTTTGGAACACAATACCCTAGTTTCTCTTCATACTGGTTTAACACTTGCTTTAGATTATAATTACGTTTACTAGTTATAAAACCTCCCCTTTGGGAGATAAGTTGGTTAGTAAACCCGAATTGTAATTGAATTCTTCTAAGTCTACCATATTCCTTGTGGGTTTCTACCCTAACCTTGGTTAAGTTATATATCGACTACTTTAGCCTCTTGAGATGTAGCTTGGGAGACATCATTAAGCAAGACCTTGATCCCGCCTTGATGGAGTGGAAAACCTTAGTAAAAGACGGAAAGGTAAAAATCTTCTCCCAAGGGGGAGATAGTGTACTCTGATATTAAGGGAGGTTGTGTGTACCCAATGATAGTAAGTTGATGTAATGACCCTCTAGATCATTTCTATGGTTCCGTGAATATTTTCTCAGTTTGAGCAGTTGCATAGTGACTGCGGGCTATTAATGACTTATTTATACTAATTGTTCGATCGTTGGGTGAATCATTTGTCATTTTTACAATGTTTTGAGTTAAATGAAAGATTATGATCTAGAATATATTTATAGGTAAATTCCTTAAAACGGTCTCGAAGCTGAATTCTGATGATTCCATCAGCTCCAGAACGACCAAATTAGGCTAGGAGTATGTTCTATATAATTATGTTGAGTTTTGTAAATTTAACCTACAGAATAAGTCAATAGTTGACTTTAGTCGACGTCCTTAGGAAACATGCCACAAATAGAAATTTTGACTGTATTATTAGATTCAAAACACTGCATTTGGTCTATAAGGACCTTTCATTAGGTTTCTGAGGCGTCCGGGGGTATTTTGATCCCTTCGATAGGGTTTGATATTGGGAAATGGGACCCACATTAGAATAAAAAACCACTGATGGGAATTTCGATGACACCACTAAGCCCAGAATGTCATTTTCTATCAAATTTCATATATGGATTGTATTTTTCTGACTCTGAATGAGGAAAGGAAAAATTAAGCTTAAGCAATTGCTAAAAAATAAAAGGCAGCCAATGATGTGGCCAAACCGTAGGGTGCTACATGGCAGGTGGTGCAAGAAATAAAAAGGGAAAATTATGTTTATATTTAGAAAATTTCAGGAAAAGTGCACAACCAATATACAACTTTCCAATGCAATTTTCTCCCATTTCTTTTGCCGATTTCGGTAATTCAAAAGCCTAATTTGTGTATTTTTCTAAGAGACTCATCGTGAGAGCTTCAGAAATTGCTTTTGGAATGCCATTTGAGCTAAAATTTGGCCAATTTCTTGCTATATCATATTACGAGTTTTGCAATTTTGACATTCGATTTCTTATCCGTTTTGAGTCTAATTTTGGTATTATTTGGGTCTATTCTGTTTATTTTTGTTAGGAGCACACCATGGTAATGTTAGAATTAATTTAGAATGTCCTGTTTTGTATGAAAATCTGATCGTAGCTGCTGTTATGTTGTGCTTTGTTTTTTTTGGAAACTTTATGTTATGATATCTCGACGGTTTCTTATTGCAATTAAGTAAAATTTAGGTGTAAATTGTACTAATTTTTGAGACATATATCATGGTATATTTATATTATGCTAATTTAACCATAATTTTGAGGAATTTAGCTGAGAAGGTGTTGTAGTACATATGTTCAATAAGAAGTATTGTGTGGTTTTTGTGCTATTTCTTATTGTTCGGAGGATCGTTTTGAGCTCAATTTTAAAATATAGACTCCGGGTGACGTAACAGTCAATTTACAGGGGTTGCTTTGGTAATTCAGGCTTGGGCCCCATTTTTTCCCATTTTAGTCGCACTTAACGTATCTTCCCCGTTTCTTGAAATATTATAGCAAAAATAGCCGTAATGATATTGTGAATCATATTTTAACATCTTAGTAGCATTTGGAGGTGTTCAAATAGGATAACACTCGTATAAACTAATCTGGAGCGTGTGAATTTGCCTTTCAGGTGGGCTAGGCTTCTCCTTCCCTTAGAATGAGCTGAAACTTGTATTGTGTATCTATGTATTACTGTGAATCATCGATTTAGAGACTATATATGCTAGTTGAGATTGTGATCATTGTTCGAGCATGGTACTGGCATTATTTGTTGTAATAACTTATTTCGGTACTATTTGAGCATGTGAATAAATCTGTACTATATCATTGACATGTATGCCTATCTAGTCACTAGTGGCTAGTATAGATAGTATGATGCTAGATACACATTGTAATTTTGAGGCATTGGTTGCCTATAATACTCCTGATGACATGTTGAAGCTTTGTGTTATGATTCAGTCGACATACTGTGCTCTTGGCTACCTGTGTACTGGTTTGTGGTTCTATTGGTGAAGTGTGTGCTGCACCCTGGGAGTTAACTAGATTATCTGTTGTTGATCTGGATACTTGGTGTTGTATCAGCTGAGCTGTCTATTCTTGCTTTGGATAGTTGTTATACTTATTATTGGTCTATTTAGTGTTTTACTGAGTGCTTGTGATACTTCTGATTATCTACTTTCTTTTGGACCTTAACCTAGTCTTAAGTCAACGCTATCCTAGACTTGCATTGTTCAGAGCCTGTGTTGTTGTATATATACACGGTGTGACTATTCCTAGGCTTAAGGACCAGTTGACTGTTCTTGGGTTTGAGGCCTAGTTTATTGTCACACCAATTGGGCCCGGCTGACTTCGTCAATAGAAAGCCAAGTTCGAAAGGATGTTCGAGGACCCAGGTAATAATTATGGTTTTGGCCCTGAGTGACCGTTAAGGGTTTGAGGCCTTGAGTGATAGTTAGTGGTTTAAGGCCTTGAGTGACTATTAAGGGTTCGACACCCCAAGTGACAATTAGGGGATTGAGTCCCCATGTGATATGGTATCTTAGACTGGTTGAGATCTTATAACATCTATTACTGATCCCTGTACCCCTCCACCTATATACACACCTTGACTGTGCGTGGGTATATATTTTGGGCTTATGGGGGTCCAATTGGTTGATGTTGCACAAGTTACACCTCCTTTTTAGAGGATAAGTAGTCACTATTAAGAAATCAAACCTTACAAAGGTTAGGGTCGAACCTACAGGGAATACGTAGACTCAACAAAATTCACCAATTTGCAATTCAAATGATTAACCAATTTACTTCCCCATGGGAAGGGGGTTTGCAATAAACAATGAGAAATATAACTAAACTATCACAAGAGAGAAGTCAATATGGAGAGAAACTAGGGTATTGTATTCCCCATGATTCCCCAACTCGGTATCACCGGATAATCTAATTCTTTTCTAGTGTATAACATGTAGGACGATAAATTATGTTCACCAAGCCTTTTGGTCAAAGGTGAAGGTGAATTTCAATATGCAACTTGGCCAATCTCCATAGTGTGAGTTACTAACCCTTACCCATTAGTCCCAGTACAACCTCTCCTTGGCCCAATTTGGTTGATTAAACATGAGCACATCAGTCGAATCCTATTAATTAATCTCTTTTCCTATTCATTACTACCTTGGTCCAATCAATAACACTAGTCAGGTTCTAATGTTGTCCACCACTAGAAAATATGCAAAATGAAGAGAGTTAATCAATACATGCATATACACTTTCCAAGAATAATGAATTATCTAGTTTTACTTTGTTAGTTCTTCAAGGTTCCCACAATCCTAGTTGTGGATTTAGCTAATCATGCTATGTGTAGATGCAAGAATTATGAATTGAGAAGATATAATTGAACCGCTACATAATATAATTAAGAACAAGAAAAATCCAACTTCAATAATAATCACAAGCTTAAGGATGAAATTCAAGCACAAGTATTCTCAAAGAGTCTCCAATATGATCTTACAATTTTCTCTCTTTAGATATTGAGTTCTCTGAGTACTAGGTAAAAAACTTCTGAAAAATAACCTAAAGACCTATTTATAATAATTAAAATGCAAGTCCTAAACAACAACAACAACAACATACCCCAGTGCCTCAAAAGGCTCCCGCTCATTGCGGGGTGAGGGGGGGTCGGATGT
>JAOTQR010101215.1:0-28856 GCA_025774065.1 Solanum ossicruentum | reverse complement strand
GAATTGATGCAAATTTGACCAAACCATAACATGATTTACTTAAATAGCATTAGTACATATAAAATGTGGGGTGTTACGTCTATTGCATATCCTATGAACTAAGTAACTTTTAAGATGATAAAAGGAATGTTTATATATATGTTGATTTCATGAAAGGTGTCTTTAGTGTTGTAATTTGAGCATAACCAAGTTGAGGGGTTGATACCTCAAACACCTTGATGTGAGGTTGTAAACCCAATGACCAAGTTAAGGGGTTAATACTTGATGTGCTGTCAAAATACATCACATTTGGTGCCTGAAACAAGGGATTTTGTGAGTTCTTAAAGCGACTTTTTAGTGTTTTGATGTGTTTTTGCGTTAATCTTACAAAAAAGTTAGGTTGACATGATTTTGAAGAAAAGGTATAGATTTTTCTGAATCATAGGCCATACGAGCCTACCTACGAGTTATAGCTCACACAACTAGTCTAGGTTGTGTCGTAGTAAGAATCAGAGAACAAAATGAGAAATCTTCCAAGTGAAGGTCACCTCAATGAGCGCAGCCTATGAGTCATAATACATAGTGGACTCGTAACAAGAATCAAAGAGCCAAAATATTGGACCAATAATTGAAGACTAAGACTATGAGACAAACATACGAGTCGTAGCCCAAGAATGACTCGTACCTATGGGTCATACAAATTTAGTTCAAAATGCCAAGAACCTGATACAAGACCCCGACTAGGACTCGTAGGTCATTCTATGTGTCGTAAATGCGACACTCATCAACTGCCAGTTGTCTTTTCTCTATAAATTCTAAGTTATTTTATAAACACTATATATAGCTTAAGTTAGGTTTTTGAAAAGAGTTCAACCAGTACACAATTTACAATTACATTTTGAAGCTTTTCGTAGGTTTTTAGGATAGATTATTCTTTTCTCTTAGAAAACGCATTTTGGGGATTGTAAGCCTTGCCTTGTACTCATTGTTTATCCGTCAGGCTTATAGGTTTGAAACTTGTGGTCCCAATCTCCTTTATTGTTATTGGTGAAACTCTCAACTACGTCTATTTTATGCATTCTTGTATGTTTTGCTTTATCCATGAGTAGATAAGCACCCACAATTTGGGGTTGTGGGAACCACGGGTAGTTGACTTAAGATAACTTAGTTTTCTTGCATTTCTATGATTGGGTTTTTGCATGTATTATCTATTTCCCTTCATTTTTGTTATTGTTAGGTGGTGGCCAACACCAAACCCCACCTACTATCACTATCCCGACAAAGGTTGTGACGAATAGAAAAAGGGAAATAGACAATAGAATTCGATTGATGTATTCCCATCTAATCAACCAAACCTAACCAAGGGATGTTGACTGGGACTATCGGTAACGATTAGTTGCTATGCCATGGTGGAACACCAAGCGCCATGGTGAAATTTGACCTTTACCTTCACAAGAGGGATGGAAGAACCTAAGTTACCATCCTGCATGCGACTCACAAGTTATAGTTACGTATCTATGCTAATTAAGCCGACAAACCATAGGAAACAAGATTCCCAAGTTTTCCCCAAAATTGAGTGTTTTCTCGCGTTTTAATTAGTGTTTATTTTAATTTGTTTTTGAATCACAAAAAACCCCCATTTAGAGATTGTAGTCATAAATACTAGAAATGATTAGTAGTGAGGTCTTGTTGTCAAAGCCTTGTCTTCCCTGTGGATTCAACTCCAACCTCCATTAGGTTAATTACTTATAGCGACCACTTTCATATTGGAGTGTGACCATCATACCTCAAAAATTATGGTGCTATTTCGGGGAATACGACAAGGTTTTGACTTGAATTCACTATGAGTTAGTTCTAGCGTTGATTTCTAGAGTTTCTTATACTTTATTATTTTTGTTTTTGTTGTTTGAGTTTACTATGGGTTGTGCTAGGTTGCATGCCCAGCACAAGGAATCAAGGTGAACCCTAAGCTCCAATTAATTTTGAGATCCATTTACTACCACTAAGGATAGCTCAATCGAATGAGGACATTGAGGTTGAGGAGGATATGCATGTGAATGAGGAAGACTTAAGAAGAGAGGAGAATCCACCACTAAGGGTTAACTGGCCATAGCTTAGAGATTTAAATACGAATGCTTACGGCTGGAATTAGTATCAATTGAACCCTATGGCGATGGATGTTACCGATTCTATAGTACTACCCCCTCTACTAGTAGATGCTAAATTCACGCTATCAAGTGGATTTTTCTAGATGCTCCAAAACCGTGGCCTATTCACAGCACTACCATCAAAGGATTCCCATTGCCATCTCCAAAATTTTGTCTTCGTGTGGAAGGGTATCATGGGGACACAATATCTTTCAATCGATGCTGTTGGATTGAGGGTGCAAAAGTATCATGGTTGTCTGAGCTTTCTCCAAGTACCATCATGAGTTGGGCTGAGCTACAGAGGGTGTTCCTTGAAAGATAATTCCCAAGGTCGAAGAACTTGAAGCTTAAGGATCAAATTAACAACTTCAAGCAATTTCTTGGAGACTCTCTTAGCACTACATGGGAGAGATTCACCAAACACTTGAGGATGGTCCCTGATCACAAAATTATTGATGATGATTTGGTCGAGATCTTCTATAGAGCACTTGATGATAATAGCAAAGCTTGCGCACCCGATAATGAGAGGTGTTTTTCTTGATCAACCATTTGAGCTAGTAGCCAAAAAAATGGAACAAGTGGTGAAGACCAATATAGAATGGGGTCAGAGTGAGCGTGGCAATACAAAAAGCTCTTGTGCGGTTACTATATATAATGAGCAAGCAAAAGTGAATGAAGAGATTATGGAGAAACTTGCTCAATTTCATAAGACCATGGATTTGGTTTTGAAGAAAAACTAAGCTAGTGTGAAGGCAATAGTGAAAAGACCCTAAAAAGGGCCCGAAAACGTGCCTCAGAAGTGACCGAAATCTTGTTTTCCATATATCTAAAAATCTATTCGTTATTTAAAACTCCACTTCATGTTTTTGTTTAGGGGGTCAACTTTAGTGGGAAATGGGTCTAACCAAATTTTAGAGCAACCGTATTAAAATCTGAAAATCGCAAAGGATGCTATTTAGAAGGGTCAACTTTGAAGGGGTATATCTCTTAGCACACAAACAATTGAGTGGCACACGACCTACCAATTTATAGCCCTTTGACATATCTCTCTAAATCACTTCATTTCAGCTCATTCCATGTTTGGATGAAGGATTTATGGCCATTTTTGTAAAGCTCATTCGTGTAGATAATGAAGATTTCTACTGAGCATCCGTGTCGCCTCTGTGATGCGGACATGTGTTATTTTGGCCCTTTGTTTTTTATTTGAGTCCAAAACTTTCAAGACTTTGGCCCAAGGTTGCCATACGTGTTTTCACCTATACATAGCCTTATTTCACCCTGATATCATCCTCATTATTCCCCAATATCCTCTCAAACACTTAGATTCATTTCTAACCCTAAATTCAAGTCTCAAACTCAAGACCAATCTCAAGGATTTCTTCAAGGATCTCACTCAAGCTTCAAATCTCCATTAAAATCTTCTTCAAAACTTCATAAAAGCTAAGGTATATGGTGTTGAACCATTGGGTCCCTCCACCCATGGTGCCTAAACCCTCTTTTAATTAATATTGCATGATTTAAAGTTTATTTTACATGTGGGTCTTGTATATTGAGAAATTTACTGCATAGTGATTTTAGTTCATGAAAGTATGGTTGTTTTAGCATGTTTTGAGCTTCAAATCTTGGATCTAATGTTGGAATTGATGAGGGGTTTTGATGTGAATGTCTTAGGGGTGTTGCAAGGTGTTCATTAACGGTTTTACTACTGATTTTCTTGCATGATTTTATCTCTAAATTGCATGCTCTTTTACAACCATTACACACCCGCCAAGTGTTTGATAAAATGTCCGGCTAGGGTTTCTTGAGGAATTGAAGGTCCAATGTATGTCTTATGAGTTGAATAGTGTTATGATAATTTTATGATGAAAAACTGATAATGGAATGATGATGAAACAATTGTATGCACATGATGTATAATAATGAGATAAAATGTAGGTATATGATGACTTTATGATGATGAAAGTATGTTGTACATGTGTTGAATTCATGAAAAATAGCTATGATATTGCAAGTTGATTGCCTTGTTGAGGGGGTACCAAGCCTCAATCACCTTATTGAGAGGTTGTCAAATATCAATCACCTTGAGGAGGGGGTGTCAAGCTTCGATTTCCTTGTTGAGGGGATACCATGCCTCAACTACTTTGTTGAGAGGATGCCAAGTCTCAATCACCTTATCGAAGGGGTGTCAAGAGTCGGATGCCTTGTTGAGGGGGTATCATGCCTCAGTCACCATTCAAGGAATGGTGTACCTTGGAGTTAGGGAGTAGTTCACTTGGTCACTTCTACATATATGATATCTTATATAAGCATGATTTATCCAAGCATATTTTACTTATGCATCGATCATACATGCCATATTGCTATACTATGCCTATTGTGTAATGTATGCATTTTGATTGTGAAGCTTGTTTATTTTTCCATTGCACCCAACATATTTAGTACATTCAAAAGTACTAATGTATACTTTTGCCTACATGATATCACCATGTAGCGAGCTTCTATTGATTCTTCTTGTGGCTAGATGGATTGTTCAAGCTAGCCGTGGTAAGTCCTCCATTCCGAGGACAAGCATTCTATTACACTATGTATTAAGATTCTCTTAACATTATTGTATACTTATGACTATAAGGGTAAGCCTGGTGGTATGTCTTGGCCCCGCCATTATTTATGTAATAGAGGTGTTATTGGACAAAGCTATGTATTTATGCTATGAATTGACTCTATTATCTCTTGATTATATGTTATGACAAGTTCTCCCTTTTTTCCTTTTCCCCTTACTTCCATTCTCCAAATGTCATTCAATTGCTTTCGCAACCAAGGATGTGTAATAATATGCTATAAGGATTGTTTGGGGTTCCTTCGGGTTCTCCATTCGTCGGTCACGTCTAGGCCCTAGGCTTGGGTCGTGACAAAGATGGTATCAGAGTACTAGGTTGATAAATCCTCGGGGTCCAACACACCGCATCGATTAGAGTCTTATTTATAGTTGCCTTGTGTACCACAACTATGAGTAGGAGGCTAAGAGACATTTTGGGAAATGTTTTCCTTCTTTATGGTCTATGTCATGCTTTAGAAGCGAGATAAGGCTTTACCTTTTAACGAATGTTCTTTGTTCTTTTAGTTGATCATGTTGTTTCAAGGAGGAAGGCAAAGGAAGGTCAGTAGAAGGTTTTGATTTTGAAGGATCCTAGTTTCACTATTTCTTCTCTATTTTTTTGGTTGATGGTGAGGGCTTCTTGTGTTTTTTAATGGTTGTGTGGATCTTTGGTATCTATTCTGTTTGTTGGTATATTGTTTCTAGAAATTTCATAGGTGTTGATCCGAGTTTGTATTGCATTAGGTCTTGATTTGTGGCTTGTTGGATTTGATATGGTGGATTTTGATGTTGTACTTGGGATAGAACAGTTTCATGCCTATTGTGTCTCCATGGATGGTGGGACCCACAGAGTTAGAATCCAACTCCCTAATGAACCCATCTTTGAGTGGGACATTGTCAATTGGTAGTAAGGGAGGTAGATCCATTCATGACTTAAGGTATGATTGGTCTCTAAGGGGTTGCATTTTTCATCTTGTGAGAATTGGAGGTGTTGAATCTAAGTTGGTTGTTTATAGATTTGTCGTTGGTGATAGATTAGGACTTAAATGTCCTTTTTCGATGTTTAAAGTTGAGGTAGTGTCTTTTCGTTGACTAGCACACTAGTTATGCCTATAAGTCTCATGAGTAAGATCTTTAGTCCTTACCCTAATTGATTTATAGTGGTTTTGGTGATGATAATGTGGTTCAGACCCTAATGAAGTAGTGCATGTGAATCATTTGAGGGTAGTACTACGAGTTCAAGGAAGAAGGTTGGGTGCTAAGTGGGTGAGATGGGAATTTTAGTGGTAAGAGGTTGCCTTCCTAGGTTGTGTGGTGCCAGGTGATGATATTCAGATGGACCTTAGTAAGATGAAGGTGATTAGAGAGTAGCCTAAAATTTGACTTCATTAGATATTAGAAGCTTCTTGGGTTAGTGGGCTATTGTCGGGGATCGTGAGTAGATTCTCTTCTATTTTTGCTCCTATGACTCACTTAACCCTAGGTAAGGCCATGTTGTGACTAAAGATTTGAGTAGGGTGATTTAATAGGTCTGGAAGTTTCTACTTCTTGTGTTATCCCTTGGTGCTAGCAGGATTCATGTGTATATGGGTTTCATTCATAGGTTTCTTTCACCTTTGAAGCCCAATTTCCTTTTTATGAAAATTGCATGATTTCAAGATGTATTTCTTATGGGTATCTATTATTATGAAATATGAGTATTAAATATGTTGGGGTTTTGTCAAAAATTGTTGATTATGCATGAATATCTATCTTGAGCTTATACTATGATCTAATCTTTGTCTATTGAGACTTTACATGATTCAAGTTATGAAATCTATGAACTATTATGAAGTTTTGATATGATTTACAAATTACCAATGATGGGTTTTACCATGATATTTTGTGGGATGATTTACATGAGTTTAAGATGCATTGATTTCACTATTTCATGATATATACTCATGCATTTTGCATGATTTGAACATGTCCTCATATTTGCCCACCAAGTGTTTGATAAAATGCCTAGTTAAGAATTCTCAAGATATGCACATGTCTTATAAGTCAAGTGACTTCATGGTGAATATAGGCTATCAAGTATGTTATGAATTCATGAAATTATCTATGATTATGCAAGTATGAAGTTATGCCCTTTTTAAAAATTTATTTTCAAGAAAACCTATATTAATTTTTACTTATTATAATTTGGGATTTGAATATTATGATTCCTAAAATTCTATTGATGCATGGGTAGTGTTTATTTGATGATTTAAATGTGACTTAAACCGTTTTATGAGGATTTACTTTGGGTTTATGAAGCTATAAATATGCATGTTCCCTTTTGGATGATTTATGCATGAGAGATTACACTATGGATTTTAATATGGAATTAATTATGTTTTCACTTCAAATTCATAATATAAATATTGATTTTAAATGGAGTCTTAATTACCTATATCATTTCCTCATTGTTCATATCATATGCGTTCACGTACATGGATTATTTTGAAAAAGTTTATGTTATGGGTGGACCCATTTTCATTTTATGATATGATTTTGATAAAATGTTGGTTATGACAATATTATGATCACATATAAGTTTTTTATTTCGGCTCTTTAAGCATTTGGGTGCTTGCACCATTTGTATATGAATGGGCTATTCCTATGCATGAGTGTTATGACTATGAAATTATGATTTTGGAATTTGAGCCTAAGTATGAATTATTATGAATAATGTTTGACTTATAAGCCCAATTTTGCATTGAAATGATTTGGAGAAAAAGGACTATAGCCTCTTTGATAGTGTGTACATGCAGATTACAAGTATTCTTGTGCGATGACGACTTAACTTGATGTGTTAGAGGTCTTGGGGTAGTTTGGGCTATATGGATGCCATGTTTTCAATAAGTGTAGAACCCGTAAGGTTGTAATATGATGGTTGAGGATGGTTGGTCTATGTGGGTAATTACAATGGATTAGTCGCATCACTAAGATTGATCTTTTGTTGACCTTTGTCCCCAAGTGAGCATTATTAGTATCGGTGGAGTTGGTCGGTTGATTTATACATTAGCTGTGATTATGGGTATTTAGAATAGGGTCTTAAAACGCTACCTAGGTATGTTTGTGGTGGGTTATAGTGATGTGGTATTGATTTATTTAGAGCTTGTGAATCATTTGGAGGATTGGTTGCTAAATATGATAGGTGTGAGTTGAGGATCGCAAGAAGGTTGTTAGAACTCCTTAGGGATTATGATATGAGTATGTATTGGTTTTTCGGTAAGTCTCATGTTACGGTTGGTGCTCTAGGTAGCCTAGCATATAAGGATAGTGGTGGCAAGAAGGAGATGAGTGGGATCAATCCGTGGTTAAATTGGAAGTTAAGTTGAGAGAAGTTGAGTATGGTGGTGTAGCATTATTGATGGTTCCAAATCTTTTTGTATTAAGAGGTCTAGATTAGGCAAGGCCTTGATTCCATCTCATTAGAGTTAGAAGTTTTAGGTGAGGAGATGATAAAGTGGGGGTTGTCTCCCAAGGGGGAGATGGTGGCCCATGGTACCAAGTGGGTTAGATGAGTATAAGGTTGACAATTGAGTTGAGGATTATGAGTCCTTATAGAGTGTAGAGGAGTTTGGAAAGATTTCATAATTTTAGGAATTGCCTATGGGTGTAAATATGGTTCGTCCAGTTCTTTATGATTTTAGATGGATGTGATGTGTTGGTGACTCTAGTGTTATAGAAAACTTTGAGGTGGTGGGTGTTAAGGAGGGTAAGTTGGCTTAAGAGAAGGTACTGGTGGGGGTGTTGGATGGATGAATGGAGAACTTGATTGATAATGATGTAGTGTGCTTCAAGGCTTTTTGGGAAGAGTCGTCTATTCGTATGTGTCCCTCGGGCAGCCAGAGCGAGCGTGGAGGAGCAATATCCATATCTCTTTCATTCTATTCAAGCTTATGATAACATAGCAAGTCCTTTTTTTGATTTCAAGTCTTGCATTTCAGCCCCAATGTCATTCATATGCATTCATGTTTAAATTGGCAAGTTTATGATGATTTTAAACTTATGTTGAGAATTTAAAAATGGCATTTTAAATGTAATGTTGCATTCTTGTTGGGGCTGATTTGTTCCCTAGGGGGAGATATTGAAACAACCCCTAAAAGGGCCCAAAAACGTGCCTCGAAAGTGACCAGAATCTGGTTTTCAATATATCTAAAACTCTGCTCGTTATTTGAAAAATATGAATTCATATTCTTCTTAAGGGGGTCAAATTGAGTGGGAAATGGGTATAATCCAAATATTAGAGCAACTGTATCAAAATCCGAAAATCCCCAAGGACGCTATTTAGGAGGGTCAACTTTGAAGGGGAATATCTCTTGCCACATAGAGAATTGATTGGCCCATGACTACCAACTTAAAACCCATTGAGTTAGCTTTCCTTACACTTCGTTTCACCTCATTCCGAGTTCAGATGAAGAATTTATGACCATTTTTGTAAAACTTGTTCGTGCAAAAAATGCAGATTTCAAATGAGCATCCCCCGTGAAAAACATGGTATCAAAGCACAAGGTTGTTAATGGTCCTCAGCATCAAACACCCCACGTTGATTAATGTCTTATTCATGGTTGTATTGTCCACCACAACTATGAGTAAGAGGTTATGAGGTGTTTTAGGAAATATTTCCCTTCTTCATGGTCTATGTCGTGCTATAATAATTAGGTGAAGTTTTCCTCTAAAGAATGATCTTTATCATTTTAGATCATGCCTAACACAAGAGGAAGAAGAGTCTACACACTCGAAGAACAACCGACTCATGAGGAGCTTCGTGATGCTCTCACCATACTAGCTTAAGCCATGAGACACCAAATCAATCAAGGAGCCCAAGCCCCTCATTCTCCTACCTCAAGATCTAGGGTGAGAGACTTTATGAGGATGAACCCACCGGAGTTCATGGTTAAAAGTGGATGACGACCCTAAAGAATTTATTGATGAGGTATATAAGGTGTTGTATATCATGGGTGTCAATTCGGAAGAGAAGGCGGAGTTGGTAGCTTACCAACTCAAGGGAGTGGCTCAAATATAGTATACTCAATGGAAAGCAGAGAAGGGGAACAACAATATGATTCTATGGGAGGTGTTTAAGGTGGCATTCCTCAGCCGATTCTTCCCTCTTGAGCTTAGGGAGGCCAAAATGATGGAGTTCATGAATTTGAAGCAAGGGACAATGAGTGTGAGGGAGTATGCCCTCAAGTTCAACCAACTCTCTAAATATACTGCACACTTGGTTACCGATCCAAGGTCTGGAATGAACAAATTTTTGATGGATCCGATTTTGTGAATGAGGAGTGTCGCTCCGGTATGTTAGTTAGTGACATGAATTTGTCCTACCTAAGGGCATATGCCAAACAAATGAAGGGGGAGAAGTTGAGGAAAAGGAGGAGTGGTAAGGACAAGGGGGCCCATTTTGATGGTAAGTTCCAAGGTCGCAAAAGTGGTTGGTTTCCTCATGGCCAAGTGTCTACTCATGTTCCTAATAGAAGGTTTGCCAATGACAACCCAAGGGTCGAAGATTATGGTGGTGTGGCTCCTAATGCTATGTGTCCAAAATGTAGTAAGGCTCACAAAGGCCCGTGTTTGGGGATACCAATTCTTGTTTCGGTTGTGGTGAAGTGTGTCATAAGAAGATTGATTGTCCTCGTAATCAAAAAAGGGTAAAGATGTCCGCCGACAAGGCCGGGGTGTAAATGTGGTTCCTTTGGGGAGGGGAGGCCAACAAGGTGGTGCCCCAAGGCATAATCGGCTCTATGCTCTTCATGAGAGGCAAGGGGATTATGAGGTTCCCAATGTTGTCATAGGTATGTTAAAAGTCTTTGATTTTGTTGTGTATGCATTGATTGACCTGGGTGCTATAATGTTTTTTCTTACCCATTTTCGTTGCCAAAAAGTTCCATGTTGAACATGAGTTGTTGTGTCAGCCATATGAGGTGTCTACTCTCGTTGGTGCACTATTGTTGCTAGAAGATTCTATAAATATTGTCCCATTTGCATTTTGTGTAAAATATTGCCATGTGACATTGTTGAGTTGGACATATTCGATTTTGACATTATCTTCAGGTAGATTAGTTGCATGCATATTATGCCTCTATTGATTGTAGAACCCATAGGGTCAAACTCCAATTCCCCAGTGAACCCATCCTTGAATGGGAGATTCTGATGTGGTGGTCAAGGTAGGTTTATTTCTTGCATTAAAGCCTAAAGGTTGATCTCTAAGGGTTGTCTTTATCATCTAGTGATGGGGATGGATGTGAAGTCAAAAGTCCTTCCCATAGAGTTGGTTCTAGTGGTTAATGAGTTCCTTGATGTCATCCCAAATGACTTTCATGGTGTTCATCCCGAAAGGGAAATAGATTTTGGCATAGATCACCTTCTAACACTAAACTTATTTCTGTTCTCCCTTACTGTATGGCTCTGATGGAGTTATAGGAGTTAACGGAGCAGTTAAAGGATTGGTTGGAGAAGGATTTTATTAGGCCTCGCTAATCACCTTGGGGTGCACTGATGTTGTTTGTGAAGAAGAATGATGGTTCTCTTAAAATGTGTATTGATTACTGGCAACTTAATAGAGTCACCATCAAGAATAAGTACCCTCTACCAAGGATTTATGATCTTTTTTACCAACTTCAAGGGGCTAGTCACTTCCTTGAGATTGATCTATGGTCTGGGTATCATCAAGTGAAGGTAAGAGAGTGTGTCATTCCCAAGATGGCCTTCCGGACTAGGTATAGGCACTATGAGTTCGTAGTTATATCTTTTGGGTTGACTAATGCACTAGCTATCTTCATGGATCTTATGAATTGGGTATTCAAACCTTACCTTAATTTGTTTGTTGTAGTCTTGATTGATGATATTTGATCTTTTCCTATAGTAAGGAGGAGCATGTAAGTCATTTAAGGGTGGTATTACAAAGGTGAGCAAAGAGAAGTTGTATGCTAAGTATAAGAAGTGCGAGTTTTAGTTGCAAGAGGTGGCTTTTCTAGGTCATGTAGGGTCGGGGGATGGGATTAAGGTGGATCCGTTAAAGATAGAGGTGATTAGAAATTAGCCTAGACCTTTGACCCCATCAGAAATTACGAGCTTCTTGGGCTTAGTGGGTTATTACGGGAGATTGGTGAAAGGGTTCTCTTCTATTGCTTCTCCTATGATTTAATTGACTCAAAAGAAGGAGAAATCTGTGTAGACCGATGAGTGTAAAAAGAGTTTCTAGACTTTGAAGGATAAGCTTGTGTCCGCTCCTATCTTGTCACTACCGGAAGTGCTAGAAAGGTTTGTTGGGTATTGTGATGCCTCAAGAATTGGTTTGGGTTGTGTTTTGATGCAAAATTGCAAGGTGATAGCCTATGCTTCTAGACAACTCAAAGTGAGTGAAAAGGATTATCCTACCCACGATCTTGAATTGGCTGTCGTGGTATTTGCTTTGAAAATTTAGCATCAGTATTTGTATGGGGTGCATGTTGATGTGTTTACAAATCATGACAGTCTCCAATATGTGTTCACCTAAAAAGATCTTAACTTGAGACAATGATGGAGGTTATAGCTTCTTAAGGATTATGATATGAGTGTGCATTATCACCCCGATAAGGCTAATGTTATGGCGATGCTTTGAGTAGGGTGTCTATGGACAGCCTTACACATGTTGCGGATGAGGGCAAAATGGTGGCTAGAGAGGTCCATCGGTTGGCTAGATTTGGAGTTCGGTTGGAAGAGGTTGACAATACTGGAGTAGTGGTAGTAGATGGTTCCAAATCTTCGTTGATTAAGGAGGTGAAAACAAAGCATGATCTTGACCCCACCTTGCTAGAGTTGAAGGCATTGGTAAGAGATGGTAAGGTGGAGGTTTTATCCTAAGGGGAAGATGATGCCCTTAGGCACCAAGGTAGGTTGTGTGTGCCTAGTGTTGATGGCTTGAGGGAGAAGATCATTGATAAGGCTCATAATTCTTCCTGTTCTATTCACCCCAATTCTATAAAGATGTATAGGGATTTGAGAGAGCTGTATTTGTGGGGAGGTATGAAGAAAGACACTGCTAAGTTTGTGTCCTGTTGACATCATTTCCAACAAGTCAAAGCCGAACATCAAAGTCCAGGTGTCCTAACCCAAGATATAGAGATTCCTACTTGGAAGTGCGAGGAAATCAACATGGATTTTGTGGTTGGGTTACCTAAAACTAGAAAGCGTTTTGATTCTATTTGGGTGGTATAGGAGGACAGAGTTGGCTCATTTCCTCCCGATTAAGACTATATATGGTGTCGAAGCCTATGCTAAATTGTACATCCATGAGTTGGTGAGATTACATAGGGTGCCCTTGTCTGTCATATCAAATCGTGATGCTCAATTCACTGCACACTTTTGGAGGTCGTTTCGAAAAGGTCTTGGTACCAAGGTCAAACTTAGTGTGAGCTTTCAACCTGTAATGGATGGACAAGCCGAAAGAACTATCCAAACTCTTGGGATATGCTTAGGGCTTGTGTATTGGAGTTTAAGGATAGTCGGGACGAGCATCTTCCATAGATTGAGTTTACTTATAATAATAGCTATCATGAAAGCATTGGTATGGCTCCTTTTGAGGCTCTTTATTGAAGGAGTTGTAGGTTAATGGTTGGATGGATTGAGGTAGGGGAGATGGCCTTGTTAGGTAGAGATTTGGTTATGGAGGCCAAAGAGAAGGTGAGGGTGATTAGGGAAAGATTGAGAACCGCCCAAAGTCAACAAAAGTCCTATGCTGATGTGAGTAGAAGGATCTTGAATTCAAAGTTGGTGATTGGGTCTATTTGAGGGTCTCACCCATGAAATGTTTGGTCCGGTTTGGCAAAAAGGGTAAGTTGTGCCCTGGATTTCTGGGCCTTTATACAGTATTAAGAAGGATTGGTAAGGTGTCCTATGAGCTTGAGTTGACCAATGACATGTATATGGTATATCAGGTCTTCCACGTGTTTATGTTGATGAAGTGTATGGGTGATCCTGGTGCTATTGTGCCTCTAGATGTTATGGGCGTTGTCGAAGACAATTTGACTTATGAAGATGTCCTGGTAGAAATCTTGGATAGACAAGTGAAGTGGTTGAGGAACAAGGATGTAGCTTTCGTTAAGGCCCTTTGGAGAAATCAACAAGTCGAAAGTGCCACATGGGAAGCCGTGGCGGACATGCAAAGGCGATATCCATCTCTTCCACTCAACTCAAACCTAAGGAACTAAATTAAGTCTCCCTATACGATTTCAAGTCTTAAGTTTCAGGCCTTATGTCCTCTGCATTCATTCATGTTTGTGTTGGCATGATTATGGTGATTTTTCGTGTTGATGTTGAGACTTTTTCAAAATAATGTTTAGGTGCATTTGTTGTATCCATGTTGGGCAAAAATCATCATATTAAATTCCTTGTGTACGTTTCTTTAACATTCGGGGACGAATATTCCCAAGGGGGAGATATTGTGACACCCTGTAACTCCATGCTCTTACATAGCCATGTTTCAAGCCTCATTTTGTTATGTTGCGAATGTATTAGGGTCATAGGAGGCTTCTAGTACATAGACGAGTTCAAGAATTCCCTATGAATTTAGTTTTCGGTGTTAGTTTATGTAAGAGTCAACTTGAAATGAGCATAAGTTTTAGCATACTTAAAACTGGATTCCATTGAGTTAGCTTTCCAACGCACTTTGTTTAACCTCATTCTGAGGTTGGATGAAGGAGTTATGACCATTTTTGTGAGACCCTCCCGTGCAGTGAAACCACACGGGCACCTTCACGAGCAGTGGGGCTTTGGATGGGCTGTCTCGGATTCCTTGAGCTGGAAAAGACCATTTTTGGTCTAAGGCATGTGACACAACTAGTGGTACGGGCCGTGTGGTTTGCCACTGACCGTGTGGCTAGACATGAAGTGTGTGCAAGGGAAGCTTAGTGAGCATGGAAGGAGCTGTTGGCCAAGTGTTGAGCCACGACCATCCACATGAGTTGTGGTATGTCCCACGAGCTATCTGTCATGGCTTGGGGTCCCCTGGTAACATTTTCTCACCAAGTGTAACTCCACAAGTCACTACACATACCGTGTAGCATCACACGACCCATGGAGGGCCCCGTCAAATTGACGAAATATGATTTTTCCAAAATATCTCAACGTCAAATGTTTTGACCAAGTCTCACCTCAAGGGAACTCCACACGACCCGTGGAGTGCCACACGACCCATGTGGGCCTTAGTGGGGCATCACTTTGCCAATTTTTCTATATGTTCACTAATGGCATTTTTAGAATTTAATTCATTCTAATAACCTTTTTAGACTTCTAATGATATCTTAACCTCCCCAAAAGACTTAAACCCTATTCCAAAGGATCAAACTCATTACTCTCAACTTGAATACACTCTCAAATCCTATCAAAAGCCTCTACCAAGTCCCCAATACAAATTCAAGGAAACTCAAGGACAAGTTTGGATTTTAAGACGCCATTCCAAGCTTCCATTCTTTTCCAACTCAATTTCAAGAAACTCAAGGTCCAAGGTATGTGGGTTTCAAACATTAAGTCCTTTCACCCATGGTGCCCAACCTTCCTTTTCTATATATATATTGCATGTTTTCAAACAAGATTATCTATGAATATCTCTTATTATGAATGTTGACTATAATCTGTATTGGGATTATATGAAATGCTGATTATTTAAGCATGTTTTGAGCTTTCAATATAAGATCTAACATAAGATTTGAGGAGGGATTTTGATGTATCTTGCATGAGCGTATTACATAGTATTGGTGGGTGGTTTTACATTGATTTTCTCACATGATTTCACTCATGAATTTCATGATCTTAAACTAGTATTACACACCCATCAAGTGTTTGATAAAATGTTCTATTTTGAACTATTGAGCTATTGATGATCTATTGCACGACCTATGAACTAAGTAACTTTATGATGATAAAAGGTGTTTTTATATATGTGTTGATTTCAATAAAGGTATCTTTAGTGTTGTAAGTTAACCACAACCAAGTTGAGGGGTTGATACCTCAAACACCTTGATGGGAGGTGGTAAACCCATTTACAAAGTTGAGGGGTTGATACCTCAAGCACCTTGATGGGAGGTGGTAAAACCATTAACCAAGTTGCGCAGTTGATACCTCAAACACCTTGATGGTAGGTGGTAAACCCTTTAACCAAGTGGATGGGTTGATACCTCAAACACCTTGATGGGAAGGGGTAAACCCATTAACCAAGTTGAGGGGTTGACACCTCAAACACATCTAAGGGGTGGCTACCTTGGATTATATGATGATGGTCTCTTCCTACAAAGGTAATATATTCTATATAAGCCTGTTTTATTTCAAGCATCATTCATGCATGTCATATTGCTATTATGTTCATTCAATATCTATTTATGCATTTCAATAATGTTGCTTATCCCTTGTTGCATTGCATCCTACATACTTAGTACATTCAAATGTACTAACACATACTCTATGCCTATATGATATTACCATGTAGGAACTGGAGTCTCACTTAATCATCTTCCTCCTCCATGTGGCTAGTACGACTTTCAAAGAAAGCTTGGTGAGTCCTTAATTCCAAGGACATATTTTCCTTGTTTTGATGTTATGTATAGACTCTTCCTATGTTAAACACTTATGGCTATGACCATGAGTCTGAACATTGTCTTGGCTCCCCGCTGCTATCTATATATTAGAGGTGTTGTTGTAACATTATGATGTATTAATGCTATACTTTGACCTTCATGCATCTATGGCATCAACTATGTCCTTCAGCCCATTTTTCCCTTTTTTCTATTTCTTGATGTTGTACAATTGCTCCTGCGACCAATAATGTGTAATGATATATTAAGAGGCTTGTTTGGGGTGCCCATGGGTTCCCCATTCATCATGTAATGTCTAGGCCCTATGTTTGGGTCATGGAAATTGATTGCCCTCATGCTCAAAACAAAGGTAGAGATGATCGTTCTCAAGGCCAATGTGCTAATGCAAATCAAAGGGAAAAGGGAGTCCAACAAGGGGGTGTCCAAGGCAAAAAAGGTTTTATGCTCTTCCAGGAAGGCAAGTGGTGGATGAGGTGCCCAATTTTGTCAAGGGTATGTGCAAGGTTTTGATTTTGATGTGTATGCATTGATGGATCCGGGTGCCACTCTTTCTTTCGTTACTCCTTTTTTTGCCAAAACCTCCATATGAGTCCTGAATTATTGTGTGAACCATATGAAGTGTTTACCCCTGTTGGTAAGTCCATTGTTTCTAAGAGAGTCGATAGAAATTATCTCGTATTTGTATTGCATAAAGTCTTGCCTTGTGATTTTGTTGAATTAGATATGGTGGTTTTTGATATCATTTTTTGGATGGATTGGTTACACGCATATTATTCCTACATTGATTGTAAAAACGGTAAGGTTAAATTCTAATTCCCTAATGAGCCCTTCCTTGGGTGGGAAAGTGATGATGCAGTGGTCAAGGGTAGATTCATTTCATGTCTTAAAGAAGAAAAGTTGATTTCTAAAGGTTGCCTTTATTTTCTTTTGACGGTTAGGGATGTTGAGTCCAAAGTCCTTATATAGTCGGTTCTGGTGGTCAATGGGTTTCTCGATGTCTTCCCCAATGAGTTTCCTGATGTTCCTCCCAAAAGAAAAATAGACTTTGGTGTAGATCTCCTTCTCGATACTCAACTCATTTCCTTCCCCCTATCGTATGGCCCCGACGGAATTGAAGGAGTTAAAGGATCAATTGAGGGATTTGTTGGAGAAGGGTTTCATAAGGCCTAGTAAGTCAACTTGAGGTACACCGGTGTTATTTGTGAAGAAAAAGATGGTTCTCTTAGAATGTGCATTGATTACCATGAAGAAAAATTACCCTCTACCAAGGATCGATGACCTTTTTGATCAATGACAATGTCACGACCCAAGCCTAGGGCCTAGACTTGATCTGCGAATGGCAAATCCAAAGGATCCCCAAACAAGCCTCACAGCATATCATTACACATTCTTTGTTGTGGAAGCAATTAAAATGACAATGAGAGACAAGGATAAACTAGGGAATTGTAGCTAAGGGTAATCGTTCATATCAAAACATCAAGAAACAAGAGAGTCAAGGCTCATAGCATAGATACATAACATGTCCAACAACACCTCTACTACATAGACAAGAGGGGGGTCACGATAAACAACCGGTCTCACCCTTATAGTCAATACATAAATAAAGGTAAGATTGTTTTAGTACATAGCAAGAGATCATAAGCAATGTCCCCAGAATAGGGGACTCACCACCAAGCTTGAGAGACAATCGTACTAGACACATAGAGGAGGATGATGATCAAGTGGTGCACCGGTTCCTACATGGTGACATCATGTAGGCATAGAGTATACGTTAGTATTTTAGAATATACTAAGTATGTAGGATGTCATGCAACAAATGATGGAAACATAATTGAAATGTGTAAGCATAGGCAATGAGTTCATATAGCAATATTACATGCATTAAAGATGCTCGTAGTAAATCATGCTTATATGGATCATAAAATAATTGTAAGGAATGACCATTCTTAGTGAAATCCAAGGCCTACCACTCCTTGGAGAGGCGCATAAGGTATAAACCCTTCATGAGGTTGATGGAGTACAAACTCCCAACAAAATTGATGGAGTACAAACCCCCAACCAAGGTTGATAGGTATAAACGCACAACAAGGTTGATGTGTACCGACCCCCAACAAGGTTACCTGGGCTTACTATCCCCCAAGTTAGGTGATCGATGTACCAACCCCTCAACAAGGTTATACATGCCTACAACCCCCCGAGCTAGGATTGGTCATCCCTAATACTAGAGAGATAGTGCCATGTGTATATATACACTTATTTCATCATCATTCCATCATCATTTCATCATCATATAGGGTGTGTAGTGCTAGTGTAAAACCATGCAAATCAAGAGTTTTATCATTCTAGAATATCCAATGTAACACAATCAATAGATTCTTGGTAACACCCTCAAGAAACATACATCTAAACCCTTCATCAAATCTCACATTAGATTTTAGATTCATAGCCCAAAACATAATAAAGCAGTCACAATTTCATAAATCCCAACATAGTGTGCAGTGAATTTCATAATAAGTAAGACACATGAGTAAATCCACTTTAAATCATCCAATTTAGAATAAAAGGGAGCTTGTGTATCATGGGTGAAAATAACCCATGAAATAACTTCACATGTCTTAGCTTTGGAGATGAACTTAATGAAGATTGAAAATGGAGACTTGAAGCTTGTATGGAAATCCTTAGATCCGGATGACTTTTGAGACTTGAGTTTGGGAATAAAATATTTGACTAAGTGTTTGAATGAATATATGCAAATGTTTAGATTGATATGAGGGTGAAAAATGGCTAAGTATAGGTACTTTCGTTTTTGGGAATGCTTAGGCCCAAGAGTTAAAAGTCTTGGACCAAAGTAAAAACTTCGCAAAAATCGAAATTTCTAATTGATTGCTCTTAAATCGAGGTTAGATCCATTTTCCACTCAGTTTAACACCTTGAACAAGAATATGAAGTCGATTTTTTGATAATAGGCACAGATTTTGAGTTATGTGGAAATTACGATTCTGGGACCTTTCGAGGCACATTTTTAAGCACTTTTTGTGGTCGTTACATACAAGGGGCTAGTCACTTTTCTAAGATTGATCTTCGGTCTGGATACCACTAAGTGAAGGTGAGGAAGTGTGATATTCCCAATATGGCTTTCTAGACTAGGTATTGGCATTTTGATTTTGTGATTATGTCCTTTGGGTTGACAAATACACCAACTATTTTTATGGATCTCACGAATAGTTACTTTAGACCCTACCTTAATATGTTTGTGGTGGTCTTTACTATTGATATATTGATTAATTCCTGAAGTAAGGAAGAGCTTGTGAATCACTTGAGGGTGGCATTGCAAATCTTGAGGGATGAGAGATTGTTTGCTAAATATGGAAAATGTGAATTTTGGTTGAAAGGGGTTGCTTTTCTAGGGCATGTTGTGATGTAGGTGGACCCTAAGAAGACGAGGGTGATAAAAAATTGGCCTACACCCTTGACTCTATCAAATATTAGGAGTTTCTTGGGTTTGGTAGGTTACTATCAGAGGTTTGTGAATGACTTTTCTTCTATTGTTTCTCATATAACAAAGTTGACCCAAAAGAAGACAAAATTTGTTTGGACCGATGAATGTTAAAAGAGTTTTCAAACCTTGAAAAATAAGTTTGTCTCTGATCCTATCTTGGCTCTGCCGGAAGGGTTGAAAGGACTTGTGGTACATTGTGATGCCTCAAGAATTGGTTTGGGATGTGTTTTGATGCAAATTGGCAAGGTGATAGCATATGCCTCTAGAAAATATAAGGTGCATGTGCGAAACTATCCCACCCATGATCTTCAATTGGCGGTCATGTGTTTGCTTTAAAAGTTTGGCATCACTACTTGTATAGGGTTCATGTTGATGTGTCAACTGACCCAATAGTCTCTAATATGTGTTCACACAAAAACATCTCCTTGAGACAAAGAAGGTGGTTAGAGCTCCTCAAAGATTATAAAATGAGTGTGCATTATCATCCTGACAAAGCTAATGTTGTGGCCGATGTTCTTAGCAGAGTGTCCATGGATAGTCTAGCTCACATAGATGATGGTGGCAAAGAGGTGGCTAGAGAAGTTCACTAGTTGGCTATATTGAGGGTTAGGTTAGATAAAGTTTAAAATGGTGGTGTAGTGGTTGTTGATTGTTCTAAATCTTCTATGATTGAGTAAGTAAAGTCAAAACAAGATCTTGATCCTGCCTTGCTAGAGTTGAAGACCTTGGTGAGGGATGGTAAAGTGGAGGTTTTCTCCAAAGGGGGAGATGGTTCCCTTAGGTACAAAGGCAAGTTGTGCATGTCTAATGTTGATAACTTAAGGGAATTGATCTTGAAGGAGGCTTATAATTCATCCTATTCCATTTACCCTTGTTCTAGAAAGAAGTATAGAGACTTTTAGGAGGTGTATTGATGGGATGGTATGAAGAGAGATACTGCCAAATCCGTATTGTGGTTTCACAATTGCCAACAAGTGAAAGTTGAACATCACAGGTCGGGCGGCCTATCCTAAGACATAGAAATTCCTACTTGGAAGTGCGAAGAGGTCAACATGGATTTTGTGGTTAGGTTTCCTAAGACTAGAAAACACTTTGGCTCTATTTGGGTTATTGTGGATAGAATGACAATGTCAGCTCACTTTCTACATGTCAAAACTACTTATGGTACCAAAGATTATGCTAAGTTGTATATACATAAGTTGGTAAGATTGCATAGGGTGCCCTTGTCTATCATTTCGGATCGTGGTGCTCATTTCACTTATCACTTTTGGAGGTTTTCCCAAAGAGGTCTTTGTACCAAGGTGATGTGCTATGAAATTACAACACATTTGGTGCTTAAAACAAGGGAGTTTGTGAGTTCTCAAGGTGACTTTTTAGTGTTACAATGTGTTTTTATGTTAATCTTGCAGAAAAGTTAGGTTGGCATGATTTTGAAGAAAAGTGGTAGATTTGTTGAAGTATAGGCCTTATGACCCAACCTACGATTCGTAGCTCAAGCTACGAGTCATAGGGTGGTGTCATAGCAGGAATCAGAGAACAAAAATCATAAATCTTTCATGTGAAGGTCATCCCTAGGAGCCCAGCCTATGAGTCGTACAAGTTCAGTCCAAGATACCAAGAACCTGATATGAGACCTCGACTAAGACTTGTAGGCTAACCTATGACTTTTAAGTACGACATTTATCAGATGCCAGCTGTCTTTGCTGCATAATTCCTAGTGTTGTTTTGTAAATGCTATAAATAGTTTGAGTTAGGTTTTAGAGAGGGAGTTCGAATAGTAGACATTTGTCCATTACATTTTGAAGCTTTTCTTATTTATTTAGAGTAGATTACTGTTCTCTTTTGGGAAACCCATTTTGGGGTTTGCAAATCTTGCTTTGTACTCATTGTTGAGCAATCGAGCTCATAGGTTTGCAACTTGTGGCGCCAATCTCCTTCATTGTTATTGGCGAAACTCTCAACTATGTCTATTCTGTGCATTTTTGTGCATTTTATCTTAGGTGTGAGTAGCTAAGCACCCATAATTTGGGGTTGTGGAAACCATGCGTAGTTGACTTGAGATGACCTAGGTTTTGTGCATGTCTATGATTGGGGTTTTGCTTGTATTGTTTATTTCCCTTTATGGCTAATGTTGTGGCCAACACTAAACCCCGCTTACTGTCACGATCTTGACAAAGGTAGTGACAAATAGGGAATGGGAAGTGGATGACAGGATTCAGTTGATGTGCTCCCGTCTAGTCAACCACACCTAACCAAGGAGAGGTTGAATGGAATAGTAGATAAAGGTTAGTTGGAATGCCATTGTAGCCGACCAAGCGCCTTGGTGAAATTTAACCTTCACCTTCACAAGATGGTTGGAAGAATCTATGTTACCGTCCTGCATGCGATTCACCTATCATAGTTCTGTTATCTAGGGTAATTGAGTCAATGAACCATGGTGAGCACAATACCCAAGTTGTCCCCAAAATTGAGTATTTTCCCGAATTTTAATTACTTTTTATTTTTTTTTGTATCACCCCCCCCCATTTAGAAATTATAGTTATAGACACTAGAAATGATTAGTAATGAAATCTTGCAGTCAAGCCATGTTTTCCCTATGGATTCGACCCTAACCTTGGTTAGATTAATTTCTAATAGCGACTGCTTTCTTATTGGACCGTGAACATCATCAAAAAATATGGCGCCGTTGCCGGGGAATACAGGTAGATGTTGATTTGATTTCACTATTAGTTAATTCTAGTCTTAATTTCCAGAGTCTCTTATATTTTACTTTTGTTTTTGTTTTGGTTGTTTGATTTCCTTTGCAGGGTGTACCAGGTTGTATGTACAACACGAGGAGCCAAGGAAATCCCTTAGCTCCACTAAATTTTGAGATCCATCAACTACCGAGAAGAATGGCTTAAGAGAATGAAGATATTGAGGTTGACAAGGATATGCCTACGAATGAAGATATGGATATAGAGGAGAATCCACCACAAAGGGGTAATAGGCCACAACTCAGGGACTTCAATTAAAATGCTTATGGATGGAATCAATATCGATTGAACCATATGCATGTTATGCTACTATAGTACTGCCTCCATTATAGGTAGATACTAACTTCACGATATCTATTAGATTGCTTCAAATGCTATAAAACCACAGTTTATTCATAGGGCTACCTTCGGAGGATACCCACTGTCATCTTCAAAATGCGGTGTTTGTGTGCAAAAGTGTCATGGGAACACAAAACGTTTCTCTTGATGCTATTGGGTTAAGAGTTTTTCCACTGTCATTGATTAGCAATGCAGTTGTACGGTTGTTTGAGCTTCCTCCAAGCACTATTACAAGTTGCGTTAAACTTCAGAGAGTATTCCTTGAAGGATACTTCCTGAGATCTAAGAAGTTGAATCTCAAGGACCAAATCAACAACTTTGAGCAATTGCTAGGAGAGTGCATTAGCACAACATGGGAGAGGTTTACTTAATGCTTGGGGATGGTTCCCAATCATAGATTGTTGATGATGCCTTGGTCGAGATTTTCTATCGGGCACTTGATGAGAATAGTCAAGCTTGCGCCGATAGACCAACCCTTTGCATTGATAGTCGCAAGAATGGAACAAGTGGTCAAAACAAATAGAGCATAGGGGAAACGAAAGTGAGGTATGATAAAACCTTCTTGTGCAGTCAATACTAGTAACGAGCAAGCAAAGGTGAACGAAGATATTATGGAGCAACTTACTTAACTTCGCACAATCATGGACTTTGTCTTGAAGCAAACCCAAGCAAGCATCCATGCGATCACTCACCAACCTTCAAAAGCTCCTGCCTATGATGATCCATTCTTTTCTGTGGATGCATGTTTTGTAAGCAACTAAGTGGCAGGTTTTCGGAACAACCCCCAAGGGTCAAGTTCAGACCATTGGAGGCAAGGTTTCGAAAATCAAGGTCAAAACATAAACCTTGATGGGATGTATAAAGAAAACCAGGGTGGATACTATGACAGAGAGAGAGAGAGTGTCAGAAGCAGAATGGGGAAGAAGAGAGGGCTACAGGAATGGTCCTTATGTGCCAACACTCAATCATGATGCCAGATCAAGCAATTCTAGGATTGAAGATACATTCGAAAGATTGTTGAAACAAGCCGACCACCAAGATGAGACTCTAAAGGGAATGATTGTAGATATTTCAAGTATTAACCAAAAAAAGAGTCTCATTCAGTGGCAACAAAGCAACTTGAACAACAATTTGGGCGAGTGTCTTCACAACTAAACCAACGCAAAAAGGGCACCCGATGAAGCAATACGATTCAAAATCCTAAAAATGAATGGCATTGCATGGCGGTGATGACTCGGACTGGCTAGAGCACAATGGATACCCCTATGTTGGTTATTGTTGATGAAGTCAATGAGAAGGGTCTTGGTGGTTAAGTTGAGGTTGAGGGAAAAGATCCAAAGGTTGGCGAGATGCAACAAGAAGAAGTAAGGGAGAAGGAGAAAACGCAACCAATTCCCACACCTCCTCCTCCTTTCCCTTGGAGGCTTAAGAAAAAGGAAGAGGATGGTAAATTCAAACACTTCCTATATATGTTGACTCAACTCTCCATCAACATTCCCCTTCTAGAAGCTTGGAGAAAGTGCCCGGGTATGCCAATTATATGAAGGATTTGGTCACCAAGAAATGCATTTTGACCGAAGAGTTCTCGCAAGAACTCCAAAAATGTAGTGCGATTACGACCAATTGCCTTGTACAAAAATGCGAAGACCGCGGGGCATTCACCATCCCTTGCACTATCGAGGATGTTGAATTTGCAAGAGCATTGTGTGACTTAGGAGCGAGTATCAATGTAATGCCTCTTGCTGTATTCAAATAGTTTGGCCTTGGCACTCCTATCCCGACAAGAATGAGGTTGCTTATGGTGGATCGAACTGTCAAAAAGCTGGAAGGAATCCTTTTGGATGTGCTAGCTAGAGTCAATAAGTTCATCTTTCTAGTAGATTTTGTGATCCTCAAATGCGAAGTTAATTTTGAGGTGCCCATCCTCTTGGGGAGACCTTTTCTGGCCACTAGGAGAACAATAGTGGATATGGATTCAGGTTAGATGTGGTTCAGGGTTAATGATGCAGAAGTTTTTTTTGATATTCGCCAATCCATGAAATACCAGATGAATGCAAGAGTGAGGTACGGACCCTCGATGATAGTTGACAAAGAAAGATGACAAGGTCGGGCCACGACGTTAAGCAAGGCGCATCTTCGAAGGAAACCCAAGCATTTTGCTAATTATTTGTTTATTTAAGACGTAGAGTAGTAGTAGTTGTTTGATTTAAATTAAGAGACAAAATGCAATTATAATATTTTTTGAGGTTTTCTATGCTTTGAGACTTGGTTTGCAGGTAAAAAGTGGAAGAACTGAAGATCAAGAAAATTGGACTTAAAGAAACTCCTACGAGCAGGCCTACAAGTCATAGTCTTCACTATGACTAGTAGTAATACCTCGTAAAGGGAAGTAGTAAGTGTTTGAAGATGGCACATACACTATGAGCAAACCTTACGATTCGTAGAATCCCCTACGATTCATAAGTGGGGTTCGTAGTGCCCAGCTATGATTCCTAAATTTTTACCAAGTGCTAGATCTGGTACAAGATAGGGACCTACAAGTTGTAGGATGACCTATTACTTGTAGTCGAGGTCTCGTAGCCGCGATTTGTTACTTTCAAAAATTTGACCCTATTTGCTTATAAAAGGGGTCAAAATTATTTTTACCCCAAATTCTAAAATTTCATACCCTATGTCGAAGGAAAACCCCTTCTTTATCCCGTAAATCCTTCCACAATGAAAAATCTAGGCTACCCACGTCATTTTCCGGCGAAGATTCCAGCGAGGGTATAAATTCCTAAGGTTTCAATGCGAAATTTGTCTCTCCTTGCTTTGGTTCATTTTTAAATTTAATTGGTAAGCTCTTCGGTTACATTTCTCAATCTTTGTTGATGAGTTTGTTCCCTATATGAGTATAAGCTTAGTTTGATCATGTTTAAACATGCCTTACATTGATTATTAAGCTAGACTTGTAATCTAAGGTTTATAGGCCTTCAAAGAATTGGGTTGTTAAGTTAACCTTGCAGAAAAGCTTGAGTGGGTGATTATTAGTACGACATTTTTAATATTTGACATGTAATGTATTAATGTTGCGCACTTAGGGGTTAAATGGTTGTCAGAATTGAACTTAAGGTGGTATCGGTGATTGCCTATGCTTGAACATGTGGGTTTCATTGAATTGTTGTGAATGGTGATTGCACTTCTTTGGGATGTTGTGGACATGTCAAGAATGAGTTTAGATTGTTGATTACTTTCGATGTGCTTGACATTTGGTTGAACTGATTTTGACTCTTAGGGATAATAGTCGTTTCCTAATTGCCAATGCCAATAAGGAATTAATTATGTTCCATTTAGTCATGCTTTGCTCTTATGTACATGATTAAGTTGAATTTGGTATAGAATTTATTCTTTGTGTGGGAAATAGTTAGGCATTGCAGGTGACTTTTGTGCTCAGCTATGAGGCACTTCTACTACTCGTAAGTTCCCATACGAATTATAGTGATCCTTGTAGAAAGCATTAATCACCTGTAATCCCTTCATACTTGTCATACGAGACCCACATATGATTCGTAGTACTTGGTACATTCGTAGGGAGGGTCTCATAAACTTTGCTAAGTTTGAAAATGTATCGGAACTAGGCACAAGACCAGGACTACGACTTATAGGCCATCCTATGAGTTGTAACTGCATCTTGTATCTGTGATTATAAAGTATTTTTAAAGGAACTACTGGTTCTATGTGTCCAGTATACGACTTGTAAGTCACCCTTTGAGGTGTAACTACACGAGTACCTACAGATCTACAGTTGCATCAATGCATAATTACTTGTTAATTGTTTTTGTTTCTTGTTCTTTGCTGAGTATTTATGTCGATCAAACATCTTGGACTTAAATGATTCTTTGTCAGTTATTTGCAGATAAAATGCCTCCAAATGATAAATGGGAAATTCAAGCTCTACAACGGAGGTTGCGGAATGAATCCTCTGATACCGAGCAATCTAAGGGCTCTATGGAAGTCCACAGAGTCAGCTTAGACCCAAAGGCCAATAGACTCTGTCACTTGCAACTTAGACACCCATGGATGTGAGTAGTACCTCCCAGTCATGAGAGGAGGAACAACAAGGCAACAGGAATGGTTCACACAACAGCTTACCACATATGACCCCCTCACACTCGGATACAGAGTCAGAGTCAGAGAGCATTTCTCAGCAGGAGGAGATCCAATCCCAGCCCCCATCCAACCATATATGGTGTATCCTTGGGATGAAGGAAACATATAACCAAGGGTTGGAGCCAAAAAAGGCAGGGCGAGCCGGTTCAACAGTTTCATCACAAGTCCCTGTTGAATCCCTTAGGCTTAGATAGAGTGCTCGGATTAGATACTGGGTTGGATGAGAACGCGATATGTTGGACCACATAGCAGTTATGAAAATATGTCCATTACGTATTCCGTGCGTTTTATGCAGCTTACCTTGCTACACTCCATCAGGGGTTGTCAAAGAACAAAAGACCAATCGAGCAACTAAGGCTACAAGTAGTGACAGTTGATATCTCAGAGGAGACAATCCGATGAGTGTAGTTTGGGCCTACTTATACAACCCCTCAGTCATTCATGGAGTATGATAGCCATATTAAGAAGATGAGGATAACGGTGACCAGGAGGACATCAAGGATAGGATAAAGCTTTTATGGTGAATCGCTAGCCAGATTACTGAGGTGGGTATTGAGTCTGCATGGGAAACAAACCACGCAGATCCTATAGTAAAATCCCACCTCTCATTCCAGGCCAAGTTCTGGTGGTCCATTATCCATTGGCATATTAGGCCAACTTTTACGTATAATGTGATCACCCTCGAGAGAGTTGTATTATTGGCCAGCATTCTAGCTAGATATGCTATAGGGCCCGAATCATTTTAGAGCAGATTCATGAGGATGCAGCTCGGACAAGCACCTCATTGCCATTTGTAGTTCTGATTCATCGACTATGCAGTGCAGCAATTGTTCCTATTGACCCTCATCGAGACCCTCATGTAGAGGCCACATGCACTATGGATCCCAGCCTGATAAAGGATTATGAGAAGCCATTGTCCTTAAACGAGCAGCTCCTCTAGTTATCCCAAAGCCATTCCCGGTAGAGCCTCAGATTCTGGGGTCACCTCCAGTTATTACTGGCACTGATTCGGCCATTGCGGAGCACGCGCCAGCTGCTGAGATTGAGTCTACACCATCCTCCAGCACTCCAACTTTAGCAACATCTACTTTAAACGTTGACCCTCTTTTCTCTGTTGTTTCTTTTTAGTCTTTATTGCACAGGGTTACTGTAGCAGAGGGTAGGCTGCGAGAGTTATCAGCACGGGTCCAACCTTTGATTGATCAGATTGTCTGGGGCTTCGAGGAGAGGATGAGGGAATTTACCCAAGATTTATATTATGAGAGAGTTCGAGGGTTAGATGATCAAATCGATGCAATGGAAACTAGAGGAGGCTCGAGAGAGCTAGGCCTACCAACACTAGTGCAGTGACTAAGGAGTTGGCTAAGTTTAAGGCCGACTTAGTATAGATTTTGGCCGCCCTCATTCCAGCTCCAGAGGTAGCAGCAGTAGGTGATGAGGCATTTGATTGGCTTACTGATCGTCTGGACACTCGGGGGAAGAGGCCCCTTGAGCATGCTGATCCAGAGACGACCCTAAAGAGGCCTAGACCTAAGAAGGAGGAGCCCATATCTGAGGAGGTGGTGCAGGAGTCGCTTTTGTTGGTGGCTATTCAGAGGGAGAGAGAGCACAACACACCCCACCTAGAGGGGTTACTTCAGCAGAGGAGGAGAGGCAGACTCAGGACCCTGAAGACCAGCCAGAGACTAGTGCATGAGCACTATGATGTTTGACCACTTTTGACCCCAACTCCTACTTTTTTTTTATGGATACTCTGTCCTTTTGTTAGACAATATAGTTTTTATTTTT